>QJSC01016004.1:2840968-2906916 GCA_003697955.1 Calidris pygmaea
AGGAGGAGGAGGAGGAGGAGGAAGAAGGGAGGGAGGGAGCGAAGGAGGGAGGGAACCGGGCAGGTGACACCGCGCTCGGTCGCTCCGGCTCGGCGGCGGCGGGGCCACCATGCACGTCAATGGGAAGGTGGCCCTGGTGACCGGCGGGGCTCAGGGCATCGGACGGGCGTTCGCCCAGGCGCTGCTGGGCAAGGGAGCTAAGGTGAGCCCCGGGAAGAGCCCGCTCCCCGCCTTCCTTCCCCACCCCGCATCGGCCGGGACCGGGCTCTCTCCGTCCGTCCGTCCGTCGGTCCGTCCGCGCTCAGCCTTTCCCTCCCTCCCTCCCTCCTCGCCCAGGTCGCCCTGCTGGACCGCAACGCGGAGGCCGGCCAGGAGAGCAAGGCGGCCCTGGACGAGCAGTTCGAGCCGCAGAGGACGGTGTTCATCCCCTGCGACGTGACCGAGCCCGAGCAGCTGAAAGGTAAGAGCGGGGACGGGGCAGCCCCCGGCCCCCTTCGCCGGCCGCCACCCTCGGCCTGGAGCCCCCGCAGCCCGGCCCCCCGCGCCCCACGGCTCCCCACGGCGGCTCGGGAAGGGGTCTGGGGTCGGTCGGGAACCTGCAGCTGTGAAATGCAGCCGCCAGCCCGCCCGCTTTGCACCCCCCTGCCGAAGCAAAGCCAAGGAAATCAGTGCCGTGGAGCAGCGCGCCTGAGAGCTCTGCACGAAAGCCTCTGCAGAAGATAATTGTTATTTTATGAGTAATATACATACATATCTATATATAAACTTTAAAGCAGGGACTTGCTTTTTATGAGGCTTCTATCCAGACTCCAAGCTGCATTCTCTCGTCACAGGAGTAATAAACTCTGCCTGGGGTTGCGGTCGGTGCTCTCTCCCGGAGCTGCTGTAGCTGAGAGCAGAAAAGGCAAAAAAAACCAGCAAACTGGGTTAAAAGATGGGCTGATAACACTTCACACACAATTTGCAGATGCAGGGAATGGCGAGGAGCTTCCCTCGCGCGGGATTTGCATTTATGTTTTCACTTAGTGGAGTAAATCATGTTCCCTCCCCAGTTCTTAGAGTACCATGTAATGCTGATGTGCCCTTCACCGTATTTCCTAACAGGCACACCACTTCTTCAAAGTTTCATTATTAGAGAGATACATTCGTAGGTAGTGACTCAGATCCCGATTCTGACATTGCTTTTGTCCCCTTGTGCCCTTTCCCCGGATTTATTTGTGTCAGGCTGGATGTCGACAGTTTTAGTTCTGCTGGTACCCCCTACGCTTCGCTGCCCGCTTTCTGAGCGGCGCCGACTGAGCGTGTCCATCCCTCTTTCCCAAAGCCCAGGATTCAGCAATAACGTTCATCAGCTCAGATTATGCCTAATTCCAAAGATTTATGTTGTCTGTCCGTAAGAGAGATGCTGGACTTTAAATTTGAGATCTGTTCTAATCAGCAAGCAAAGTTTTTTGGTTTTTTTTTTTTATCAGCTTAGGTTGATTATTGACTATTTCTCCGCGTGGGAGGAGTGAGCTAGGAGCAAGGAAAAGCATCCTGCAGCAGCATGCGTGTCACAAACTTGCAACCATGTCTTACAATCCTTTAGGGTTTCTGGGGTGATTTTATTGGTTTTATTAGTTGGTTGTTTTGGGTTTTTTTTCCTATTTTTTTAACTTGTAATTGCAAGCCCCCACTTAATAAATGTAGATTCACTTCACTCCTCATGTTTAAAGCTCTTAGTGGATGTCTCAAGTCCCTGTACCAGCTTTTTATCTTAAAGGTCATGTGCGTGAGTCAAGTTCCTCTTCTTTTTAACTTTAGCCCTTTCAGTATGAAACCAAGCCATGGTCCTGGGCCGAGGATCTGTAGGTACAATAGGCTGATGTCTTGCCTGTGCCCTGCTCCTGGCCCCCCAAAATCTTCTGTCTTGTCCTACTTCTGAAAAATCCCCATACATTTACGTCTGCTTTCCATGAATGTTTAGGAAGTTCACGTATAACTGGTGTTGATACTTACTTTCCACTTTCCAGGAGGGTTTTCTTCCCTCTCCTTTAAAATGGATCCTCCTCTTCATTTTTCTTTCTTCAACATTCCGTACGATCATCTGCTTTTAATTTTCACGATTCCATAGGCACTAACTGGTGTGCAATGGAGGCACAGAATTACTCTGCATTCAAAAAGGGAAGAACAAGTCACCCACTGAAGCGTGGGTGACAACTTTCATTTGTAATGAGATTCTTCTTATTGTGGGTAGGGAATAGATGGGATTACTGTAGGCAGGTAAATTTTTACCATAAATATATTCCAAATTGGGTAATCATTCTTTATTTTAACATAGATACGCAAGCAGCTTGAAAGCATTTGGCTCTTTTCTTGGTGTATAAACTAGAAAACTGCAATTAGTCCAGACTGTGTGAATGTAATAAATAAATAATTGGCAAAAGTACTAGTATCTGTGGTGGGTTTTGAAGGCAAAAGATTCTATTAAGAATGAGGTTGATGAAAGATGCTATTTTGGAGAAGGCTTAAAAGGGAATCAGAGTTTCCAAAATTTGAAAGCTGATTGAGGACCCAAACTGTGTTTATTTTACTCATTGAAACTAAGCTAAATAATTAGTTCTGTTCCTAATTAAGCCAAAGGGTTTCACTTGCCCTTGCTGAGGCAAGATGGGAAAAATGAGAAGTGACTGAAGAGTTAAATTGAGAAACCAGAGAATGAATTAGCAACAAACACGACAAAAGCCAAAAAGGCAGCCTGCCAAAAATAGAGGCTTTAGCAATATTGAAATATTCTAGTACAGAATAAGAATATTAGAAAGATCTGTACAATAAAGGCAGTTGGACAAACAAAACCTTTCCCACCGGCCGCCCAGCCCTTGTTCTGATGACAAGATGATGACTGGGGAGAACCTGCAGAGCTCAGGCAAAGAAAAGGCCACCTGGTGCCAGAAAAAAACTCAATAAATCCCTGCAACTGCTGCAAAAAAAAAAGGTAGATTTCTCAAAGCTGCTAAAGATCAGGTAATTAGGATCACTTTTTAGTGATGTGGTTTCAGTAAGGCCTGCCAAGCACGATTTCAGTGTACCTGAAATACCCTAGGTTTTAAGTCAGTCATCAAATGATGTTTTTTAAAACAATATGGGGGGGGGAAGGATGTGTCTTGGTTTACATAATAATAAATATTTAGTGAGGAGGAACAATATTTGAAGTGAAAAAAACCCTCAAGCTGTATATATACAAGTCAGATAACGTCTGCAGGCATGGAAAATCTTAGCCTGGAGTGAGCACCTGGAGGTCATCTCTCCAACCATCCTCCCAACCTGCCCCAGATAAGTTTTCTCATTGCTACAACATCATCGTGTTTTTCCACACATCTTTTACCTTATTTCAGACACCATCACCTGGGAGAACACAACGTCATTGGGAAAGTGTCCCAGCTCTTTATTTTGACATTCTTTGGAAGGCAGGTCACTGTTTTCCTCAGCAGAAGGAAGAAGGTGTGAATTCGAGAAACAAATTGTTGAAGTTACCTGACAAATAGGATATATGTAACAATTTATTCATAAATGGATAAATTTAAACAGGAATCACAATGAATTATTCGTAGTTGACAGATTCATGATAGTTATCTCACTGAATAAGA
The DNA here is from genome assembly GCA_003697955.1 of Calidris pygmaea. NCBI lineage: Eukaryota > Metazoa > Chordata > Aves > Charadriiformes > Scolopacidae > Calidris > Calidris pygmaea. The sequence goes on from QJSC01016004.1 coordinate 2,844,595, forward strand.
ACTGCATTCTTAGGTTAAATTCAGACTCAACCAACTGTGCTCTGAACACATGAGGCTTTTATTTGTCCTGTAAAATAGATGGTGCCAAATCTTGAACTCACTGGCTATATCCACCTGTTACAAACCAAGCTATAAATGCTTAATTTATAAAATTAGGGTGCCAAACATCCTATCTAATACGAAACGTATGGGTGCTAGGAGCTTTCATTAGCTCCTGTTATCAGGCATTATAAAACTGAAGGAAAAGGTGATGATGGTATCTTAACCCTTTCATTTTTCCTCAATATGTTTAATACCGGTGAATGGTCAGATAAAGCTTTTCATTGCATGTTGCTCATTGGTGGTTAAGAAAATAGCAAAGACATTTTGGTAGAGTAATCAAACATTGATTTATATGCATGCATTGCATTTTTATATCTTACTTTCCATAAGTTCTAACAAATTTCACCCTTGGATGTTACCACAGGTGCTTTCAAAAAAGTAATCGAACACTTTGGAAGGCTGGACATTGTGGTTAACAACGCTGGAGTGAACAATGAGAAGGACTGGGAAAGCACTATCCAAATTAACTTGGTAAGAATTCTCTCCTTTCATATGTACATACTTTTATTTAACACTGGAATACGCTTAGAGGCCATCGTGCCAGGAATGGTTGGATTGGGAAGCACAGCTATTGGAGCAATAACCATGTAACCACAGATGTTCTAACGAATAAAGCTATAAAACCCAATGAAATTCCAGGCAGGTGGAACAATCATAGACTAGTTTGGGTTGGAAGGGACCTTAAAGCCCATCCAGTCCCACCCCTCTACCCTGGGCAGGGACACCTCCCACCAGACCAGGTTGCTCAAAGCCCCATCCAGCCTGGCCTTGGACAGTGCAGGGCCCAAAGCAGTACAGCTGTCTCTACAGGAGAACAGTCTGTTTATTTGATTTATTTAGAACATTTTAGTTACTTGTGGGACTCAGCCTGCGCTAGGGAATAAGTTGCCAATTGTTGGTATTACAAGAAAACTCGTTCAACCAAGAGCTCCACATTTTCTCCACCAATGAAGCAGGCATTGAACCTGAGCTTTTAATACAGGCCATTTCACTATCCTCACCGATCGAAGCACATCACTTAAGAGAGCTTACTTGCTAAAACCCAGTACATTCAGTGAGCCTGTAAAATTTATTTTCAAACAGACTATTACCAGTTATAATATCCTAACTTAGAGTGACGTTCAAGCAATTTTTCAATGCCATGAGCTTCAAACAGAAGGCGTCAAGAAGCTCCATCTGCTATTTTTTTCTCTTACTACCAGTGATGAGGCTGAAGCAGAGCAGAGGTGGGGCTGAACCACCTCAAGGAGCAGAAGAACTGGAATCCAAGTCTTACAAATCTATATGCTTAACTATCAAGATACTGCCCCTAAAAATAAAAATTTTAAAAAAAAGGGAAATTTTCAAGTTTATAAATTATTGTATAGGTAAATTCACTATAAATGTCCTAATGACTTAATTCATAGTTGAAAGCTGGTGACTGGAATAAGAACATCTAAAGTAATGAGGCAGAGTAGAAGTACAGCCATGGGGCTTAAATCAAGGACACTCTAAGACCCAAATACCCTCATTTATCTTTTGATTTGGATATTCTTTCCCTCTCTAACCCTGAGTCAACCACCTACCTTATTTCCACAGGGAATTTCTAGCGAGTTACTATAATTTCCAAAAACCAAGATATAACATCTGGTACTTTTTGCCTTTTAACTATAACAATTGAAGAATAACTGCATTTAATATCTTATATTGGTTGGTTTCATAAAATATTTTTGCTTTTGTAGACAAAGGAGCAAAATATGTACAAATTTAAAATGTCTTTATTTTGCCAACATCAGACATTTTAAGTATCCTTTGTATTATCCCTAAGAACAGGAATAACATCTAAGGACACACATTTTGATACACATTACGCACATATTTTCTAGTTTAAAAAAGGGGGGAAAAAAAACCTCTACATGCCAGTCTTCATCTTAATGATACCATTTCTATGTTGATACCACAAATATTCCCTGCCCCAGTATAAAGTACAAAGTACAGAAGCGGAGCAGGGCAGCACAAGATAAATCAGAGCAAACACGTGTGGGGTGTGTTCTTTATGGCTAAAAGACTCCACAGAACCGGTTGGTCTTCGGGAAGGCTTCTAAAGGAGTGTGAGGAAGTTCCCTGGTAGTACTGCTTGAGGAAGCATGAAGAACAGAACTGAAGAAGCAGGTTCCAAAAGTGGGGCTTAATTTAGAAGGAAAAAGGGGGAATAAAACACAGTTCCTACTTGTATCCATTACAGTTTCCTGAGAGCGAGAGAAAGGACAGCTTGGTAAAGATGGGGGAAAAAAAGAGTGTAAACAGCTAAAAAGAGATTTCTGTTGCAGCACTTCCCGCCATTTTACTATACTGTGTGCAAAAGAACATCCACCTTTTTTGTCACATCATTAATATTTCTATTAAATTTTTAAGTGAAGTATTCCAGCAATGGCATCCATTCCTCACCTCAAAACCCAAACACCGATAGCGTTGATTTGATCACTACCAGCTTCATCAATGGCAGCTTCAACTGCTCATACCCACACAAACGTACGCTCTGGTTATTGTGGTATTTAAAACAATATCTTGGCAGCCATTCAGCAATTCCATTTTAAATTAAATGACCCCTGTAGTTTCAACAGCCCGTGATGCGCACACACGCCCATGCACAGAAAGGCACAAGGACACAGTACGTATGTTCTTATTGAGGTCCTACCTTCGGTCCTCCAGCATGACCAGAACAGTTTCTTGCATTCAACTTCATGAGAACTTATGCCTGAGGATTTCAGAAATTTTATAATCTGACTTTTTTTTTCCTCTTCAAGTCCCTAAAGAAAGAAAAATGCCCACATCTTTATAAGCCTGGAACATAGTGTTAGTTCAACACTATTTGGGGTCCTAAGAAGCTTCCCTAATTTTATCTTGTCTTGGTGATGCAGGCTTTTGGGAACCACTGTAATTATAGTGGCCACTTAATTACAGGATCTCTTCTCTTTACAAATGCACTTAGCACATTTTACACTGGGACAATCCCAAAATTTATTTGTTTTTGTGCTTGTATCAGAGGTTTCTGAAAACTGACAGTTAAGTATAGCAGTACTGGCATTGATTATTCTTACATTTTAAATATTCCCTGCATCAAAAGTACAGAAGCACTTTACATAATATTTTGACTCTCTTACTGTTTTCTTATGCCAACAAATTATTTTTGTCAGTATATTAAAACCAAGTCCCCAAAGGAAATTAAATGACTCATGAATGTGACAGCAAAATCCCAGTTCTCTCCTGTTTATGGGATGATTTTGCAGATCTTAACACATTATTCTGGCAAAACTGTAAATTGCAGGCCATAACTTGGGCAAGCCAAAAAAACCCCGGTCATATGGGATCTATTATCTAAGTGTTGCCCAGAGAGAAGCAGAACTCAAATACACATGTGGAATTTGTTCAGGTGCATGACAGTCTCATCCTTCGTTACTGGGCAAAATGTGGCAGTACCCAAGGATGCCAAGTTTTTGCATTTTTCATGGGTTTGCATAGTTTATCTCCATAAATGACAAAGGTAACAAGTTTCTGTGAATTTAGGAAAGTCCTTTTCTTAATGAAGTCTGCCTAACTTGGGATTTCTCCCTGCAAAAGACTTAGGTTGATACCACAGAGCAGAGAATGCAATGCTGTGTATCTACATGTGGCCCTGAAAGTAGCCTATGGTGACATAAAGGTTCCAGCAGCTCACAAACCTTCCAAAACCAATTCATTTGCTCATCTGTAAGGAACTAATCCTCAAAAGGCCAATTAACATCTCAGCAGAAACCAGAAGGGTAACTAGGCAAGCTTCAGAAGTGACTAATTTTATTTATTTTGGGGAAAAAGTCTTCATGGTCATCACAAGGTCAATTGCGCAAGCCATAAAAGGGACCCCTTGGGAGAACACTGCAACCTTCTTCTGGTCCATCTGTCCTGCTCTCCTTTCCCAGTGGAACAGGAGAAATGACAAGGGCCAAACTTTCCCCCAAAAATAACATGACCAGGACACACAGCTGGATTCAGCAGGTGGGAATTGCCACCAGGACTCCCAGTACAGACAGGGGCCAGGACTGTGTCTTAATGCTACCAACACAGAACCAAACAGTGGGATCTGTAGAAGACAAAATTATATAGGTAAGGAGTTTACCAAACTTGCGCTCCAGGCAACCAGACATGGAGTAACTCTGTTGTTCAGTGGCTTAGTTGCTTATTCCTCAGCATAATTTGATGTCAGGAGGAGGACTAAGTCCCTAGGGAGAGATGTGGCCACCAAAAAGTGACGAGTACCACTTTACCTTGCAACCAGTGGCATGAGGGTCAATTGTCCAAGTGCATAAAGAAGCCTCTAAATATTTTTATTGTCCATCTTACATGAGGAAGAACACAGACTTACCTTAACTGCACAGTCAATCAAGCTGCCATTGATCAAAGTCAATGAACTTCCCAGCTCACAGTTTTAACGTATGTTTACAGTAACCAATGCTGAAATACAATGAAAAGCAAATTTCTTTGAACTTAGAACTGCTTAAGCCCAGCTACTTGAAGTGCAACACTATTCTTGTGTCCTTCAGGAATGTCTGGGGCGGAGAAGTAAAAAAAACTGCACAATAAAAAAGCTAAACCCCAGTATTTCACTCCCACCTTGTACAAAAGCTGCTGATTTCGAGCAAATGATCAAATCCTACTGCACATTTCCTTCTCCTTTCTCCTCTCCCTCCCTGGGCTGCTTGTCTTCCACAGTTTGAGCTGGAAATTCAAACTCAAGAGCCTGCAATTTCATTTTATATAGCAAGGAAACTATTCCTCTACACAGGAATGCCAAGGGACTCGTGTGCTTGCTACAACCTGTCTGCTTCCTACAAAATCTACATTAAAGGCAAAATCGGTCCCACCTCCCCATCCAGCAGCAAAAAGTTAAATTTTTCCATGAATATGACGAGCAGCGCTTAGTCTCAGACTTCTGAAGCTCGTCTTATGCAGCTTGTGAAGCACTTTGAAACGTTTCCTTATAGATAACCATCGATTTACAACATTGCAGCATGAAAGTCAAATGATCTTGGGTCAAATTCCAGCCCTGTGCTGACCTGCTCTGTGAAACCACAAGCCAATGGTTCCCTCATTTGTTTTTCGCTCGGTAGTCCTGGCTCTTGACTAGATTTAGCTCAAAAACCTATATATAATGTTGGGACTGATTCTTTATTACCGTTTTCTTCTCTCAAATCAATTCATATTGCCTTATCGCCTTGATAACAAGTCATCTTCAGCACTGAAATAACGCAGATAGAGTTATACAGTTTCTCAGCATAAAATAATTAGCATGCATAAGGAGACAGCAGAATTATCAAGCACGAGGTAGCCTATTTCTTAGTAAACAGGCATAAAAAAAATTACATCAGTTGGAAAACCTGCCTTGAAACACTAAGGAAAAAAAGCACTCTACTAAATTACTTTCAAAGCAGTTGCCACTTACAAAGGATGATGATAAATGATGTTCTGGGCACCACCACTGAAGGACGCTTTCTTGTGTTTTTTTTAATAGATCAAGCTAAAATGAAACACAGAGTATGAAAATGGGCTTACAGGTGTAATGGCGGGGTACAAGAACACGGTACAATACTGGATAACGTGGCTTCCTAACGCCGGAAAAATATTAATTAGGTCTCTATTGAAGACTCGGAGTCTCATTAGGATCCGAGTTTCAAGATATGGTCTCTTTTAGAACAATACAATTAAAACTGTACAGCCATGGGATACACAGAAATGTCAAGAATCACAGATTTTGTAAGATTTCTTTCTGATTTTGACAGTGATACCTAGATCGCTGTTTAACGGTTTGCTAAGCAGAATCAAACAATTGGTTGGAAGGGACCTTTCAGATCATTGAGTCCAACCATCAGCTGATTACTGAGACGGTACTTCCAAAAGCAACTGTAAATGTTTGAGTATTTGCAGAATTATTTTTTGAAGTTTACCACAGTAGCAGATACTAAGTTTGGGGTTTATTACTGTGTGGTGCTTCAGAACCTCTGATCTCCTCTAATTTAAACCTGTAATTTATGGAAGCCAATACCAGGAGATGTTCCCACACTCACCCTCATAACTTCATCGGAAAGAATCCTAAATTTTCTGCTGGCAGTTGAGTAAAGTTTCCTCTCTCAGACCTGCAGAGTTCCGCGATGGTCCATCATTATGTGCTACAATACACTGTGTTTTGGTAAGAAAACAAACAGCAGTATCACTAAGATGACAGGAGGACAACCCTTTAGATTATTTTCTGACTTTGAATGACACTAGTTTTGAGTGGCTGGGAGCAAAACAATCTAAGTAAGAGTCAGCTGTCCCAGTTTTCACTTTACCTGCATTTAATCACAAATTTGACAACTTTCCTACTCTTGGTTCTTGCCGTGTTTATGGACAATATCCATGAGGCTAAATGGAACTGTAACAAAAGGAACTGTAAATAATTCAGCTGTAAGATGCAACACTGTTTATTGTACAAAGTTAAGTCTCGCAGCACATTTTCATCTTCAAACAAGTTAGACTTTTTTTTTTTCCTTAAAATTGGTGATTTTAAATGGTAACTTTCCCAGAATTTCTATTTGCAATAGACAAACTATGAATTATTGCTGGATAGGAGTGTGGGATAAAAGTATTATTCTTAGAAGTGTACATGGAAAACTACACGATCTGAAGATCGTCCAGTTAATTGAAAGGCAAATTGCAGGTATCTTTCGTTGCATCCCAAATCCGGGAAATGGGGCTACACAAACCGCATCATTCTTTGCCAGTTTTACTTTCTATTGTGGCTTTCAGGGTATAAGGAACTAAAGGCTGATAAGCTTTTTTCTGGAATTCAGATGAAGTATTCTGATGTCAACACATAAGAAGCCAAAGTTTTACATGACAGGAATTTATGAGGCTGCAATTTATGCACTTGCAAAAATGGCTTTCATTACAAACCCCAAAAGAGATATGTTATTTTTCTTTAGAAAACAATTTTTTCTTTGGAAAATCTCTTTCCCATATGAGTGTTTAGCACCCAGACAGGATGGCCAGCTTCATTTTGGGCTGGAAAGTGGCACTACGGCTTCTGAGCACACGTTATAGGAGTTCCCTTCTACAGGAAGTTCTTCCTTGGAGAACTGTTGAGAGGAGAACTCTGGCAGGAGAATGGGAGATCTACCACACAACCTTCAGCTGAAGTGCAATCGGCTGAGTGGGCAGACAACTGGGTTTTTCTCTATATTTGGTTCAGAATTTACCTCCAGAATAATTCTCTGTGTGACCTGCCCAAACCTCAGAAATAACCACATCACCCAAGGTCACCCACACTTGACAAGAAGGTTTTTGCAAGGATAAAAGCAGGTGTAAGGGCAATACCTGAATGAAAGTCTGCCTTAAATCTGAAGACAACCTCTCACAATACCTACAAAAGGAGAAGGCTTCCCTGCCCTTGAAGAAACGCCGAGTTAACAAAGTCTGGGGAGAAAAAGGAGCAGTACAGTGATTTTGAGAGGAGAGTCAAGCTACTCACTTTTTCCTTGTCTTCTAATTGTGGTTTGGCCAAAGACTCCTCTAGCTCTGTTTTCTCCTCCAATGAGAAGGCTGGAGGAACAGAAAAATCCTCAAGGAGTCCCAAGCTACTTCCTTCTCAGGCTGATTTATTCCCTCTAATCGTCCCAAGTGGAAATCTCTGTTTTCTGTTGGGCAGTTTGAGCCGCTGCTCCAGGGCACGGCAGGACCCGAACCTGCTCTCCCAGGCAGCATTAACCCCATCCTCCCTAAAACCTCCTGTAGACAGCATAGCACATAATAAGTTAATTACTATTGTTATAATTAATAATAAATTATAATATTAATATTCTATATTAAAAAAACACCAGCCATGCTTAAGTCCAAGTTACTTGAGCTGCCAATGAGTTCATATTCAGAATAAGGACCCCTCACAGCAGCACTACTGGGCATTAACCATCTTCTTTTTCAATAAATCCTTTAAAATTTACTCATGGCAATCAACGTTAAACAGCACTCGACTACGTTTATAAAGGCTCTGAAACTTTCCGGGACTTGCAAGAGAAATCCGTTTTAGTCTGGTGTTTTACAAGCCACCGAAGACACTTCTTCGGAAAGTTTCTGTTAAAACATTCAATCAATAACATTCTTTTGATATTAATCAAAACATTTTTTAAAGTACTTAAGACAAAACTTTCCAGGGGAAAAACAACAAAAAAAAGCTTTTTATGGGAATTTTTGGTTTAAGAAAAGCTTGGAATGTTATTTCAGAATTTTGAACTATTCATCTTTTGTGTTTTTCTTTTTTTTTTTATATTATTCCAGAAAATCGGTACACTGAAAATATAACAACATTGAAAACATCACATAAAACGTTGCAATTATAGAAATTGAAAAAAAGCTGATTCTTTATCAAAATTCCAAAGCAAACTTGGTAATGAGGTCTCAGGTTGTTTTATCTCTGTCAATGGGCAGCTTAACCACACGTTTCTTGGGCAAAGAACAAGGAATATTAACAAAGCAGGAGATGCAGCTCCCCCAAATCTGAGTCCTCTGAAAACCTGTAAGTGCGAAGGGCAACTGAACTGAACTTGAATTAGGACCTTTACTTTCTGTTTTATACTACATATGTCTGAAACTATCAGCTAACAAAAATGAAATCTAATACATGTCTTCAAATTATTTCAATTTTGCTTTGGGAATTTAGATAACGGTAGACAAATACTTAATGTTCTAATTTTAAAAGCTTTTCCTTTCCAGTACACCCAGCCACTATCCAGTACGTTTTAGTCATATACAGATTTATTTTTTTTTTACTGTGGTTTTTTATTAGTTTGGGAGATTTCCTTCTCCATGATTCACCATTCTGTAGAATTGGTCAAAACTCTCAGTGAAATAATTGTGCACAGATGTGAACATAGTTGTAGGGCCACTTCATCTTTTGAACATCTTCATTTGGGTCAAATAAATAGCAATAAATGGTCATAAAAAACATTTTAAAATTGAAATAATATTTCCAGAAAAATGAAACTCAATACACTTGTTCATTTTAAGTAGAAATTGTAAACCAAATGGGAACTGATTATGGTGAGATCTAACAAAATCAGTAAGTAATTATGAAACTCATCACGGATGCAGGAATATTGCAACATTTCATTAAAATTAGTATCTTCCGCTGTCTGCTGCCTTTCTATTATCGCTTCTAAAGTCTCTGCTGAAGTGACTTACTCTCTGGGAAATTCCAGTTGATTCGTGTCGGAAGCCAATAACCCCAGGCCCAGAGTTTCTTTAGGCATCTCCTGGTTAAATGTCTGAAATTGGGCGAGATGAATCCCAGCAGAAGACCTGGCTGCAGGATGGTTCAAAAAACAGATCTTAAGGAATCGAGATAACACAGGTCTCAGTAAAATTTTCTTCCTCAAAGATCTTTTAAAAAACATTTTAAAAATCACGTGCTGCAGATTAATATTAGACTAAATCCATGTTTCACACCTCTCTGAATTTTGAGAGGACAATATAAAAAGATGATTTATATTTGTCTTTTTGGGTTAATCTTATTATGAGAGGAATGGTAGTCAGAAAAGAATACATATTTTTAATATTTTGGGACCAGAAATGTAAGTTATAACTTAATCCTAAGAAGAAATCCCATGCCTTGAGCCAACGGAGTCACAAGTGTTAGTATTCGATTCGGTCTGTACATTTTTTATAACGCAGAGTAGTTTGTCTCAGTAAAAATGCTGGGAATCGGATCAGTTCATCCACCACTCGTATCCTCAGATAAAGCGCGTGTTTCATCAATAAATTATTTGTGTACTCTCTATTTCATTTCCTTCACAGCATTTCTTTCACACTGTAACATTTTAGTTCAAATATTGGTCTCTTAATAAGAACAATAATTAAGCTGCTGTTATTTCTACACAATGCAATTGCGCTTCTGAAGCTCTTGAGCTGCGTAACTGTGGAATGTATCAAAATATAAATAAGATCACTGGTAAAGCAGTACAGGTTCTAGGAGATTCAGTTTTTAGGAGCACAAAAGAAACACATTTTGACTATAATAATCCCTTTCCCCCCTGTATCAGACGTCTGTGATCAGAGGAACCTACCTCGGCCTAGAATACATGAGAAAAGGAAACGGAGGCGACGGAGGAGTAATCATTAACATCTCATCTTTGGCAGGTAAGAATATTTCCTGTATAAACATTTCCTACCCACTGGTTTGTTTCTGAAATAAATGAATTGTACTGATCAGTCACACCTTTCTTTCTTACAGCTTTTCCCTGTTTATTCCCATTTTGAGCTGGTTTTCGTCATAGCAACGAAAGTAGTATCAAAGGGCCATGACTTTCATTTCCTTTTTAAACTCAGTTCAATGAAAAATTCAGTAATTTTCCCAACCTATCAGTCTCATATTTAATAATCTTGCGTGTGATGTTTGTTCTCTCTTGCTACTGCCTGGGAAAAATAATACATTATGCTGTTTTACGCTTGGGTTGTCAGTGTTTTCCTTGGTATCCATGAGGAATACCAAACGGCAGAAATTTTATTCTGGGGTGTTCCTGTGCATTTTAGCAATGAAAGCAGCAAAAGGGTTCACCAACACAGGTCAAAAATTAAACTTTGCACAGCAGGGCTGATGCCCAGGCAGCGCTTCGGAAAGGACAGGGGCAGGAAGTAGCGTGAGTCCATTTCCAACCAGTTTCAAGTGAGCACAAAGTAATTCTGATTTTCAGACCTAACAGCTTGGCTTTTTTTGGTTTGGTAAGAGCTCAGAAGTGCCATTTTAATTATTTGATCAAAATTTGCGTTTATTTACTTACTTTTTTGTAACATGAACGTTGTGCCGTAACGATTGCAGGAACCTGTCAAAAACAGCGCCTTTTCCTGCTTTGTTTATTTTTCCCGAGCTTGTATTTAGTGATTGTCGCCAAGGTCAGCAGGGAGAACACGTTAGAAAAGCTGACATACGCTAATTTTTACTGTTTATTTATTTACTACTCTTTGTGACTCTCATTCTCCTCTCCAGTCTGAAGGTCCAAGTCCTGTAGTTTATTCCATATATAAAAGGCAAACTGCCACTGGCCTGTTTCCCATTCCCTCCCAGTGTTTTCTTTTTGGAGCGAGCTCCTGTTGATCATTAAACTCTCGAGTGGTTTTGATCCCCCCTGTCCAAGTTGATTTTATCACCAGACACGCTCTACAGGCAGCAAATACTCTGGTGTCCTGCTGAGCAGCAAGAAGAGTTATATTTAGTGCTTTTGTGACATTCAATAATATTTGCTTTACCCACTAATTAGTCTCCCGTTCTTTGCCGTGGGATTTTTGCCAATGACCTGAACTCGGGTCGGCATCGGGCCCGACTGTTTTATATTTCCAAGCACCCACAGAAGGACTTGAACGCTTCCTGCGAAGTGGATGCTCCAAGTGCTCATTCAGTTGGGTGAAAGCCAGCGTGTCCACCCTTTCCAGTATCAAATCTTCCCTCTTTAGTGGCTCCAGGAGACAGGACTAAGTGAAAAAGGGAGAGAAAGACGGAAGGACAAGCAGCACGTACCCGACTCCCAACCCGCTGCATCGCAAAGCCATACCACTTTCTGAATTTTGAGGGATTTGTGCATTCATCTCAAGAGGAAGCAATGCTGCCAAGCAACTGAGAGAGTGGGAAATGTGTTTTGCTGCCAGCTTGCCCCATAAAAGATAAGGCTAATGGCTGCAGGTTTTGGCACTCTAATAAACTTCGTTCCAAATTTAAAAAGCAAATTATTCTAAAATTTCTTCTGTAGGAAGCTACCTACATTAATTTTAACTTTTAACAGAATAGTTACAAGCAACAGAAAAGGCACACAAAACTAAATTTAACTCCTTTCATCATTTAGATAATTAAATTTAGCAATATGAAATTTGTCTCTTACCCTTTGGTGGCTGGTACCTACACACTTTTATTAAGCAAAGAGGGAAAGGGAATTCATGCGTGTGCCTGCGCTTTTGCTTTGATAACCTCCAGACTTTCAAGGTGGTACTCTGTGAAACTGAATTTCTATCTGTCTGGATTCCTTTGTTTATTTCTTGACCTTGTTTCTCTTCCCTTTCAAGTAACAATAAATTTGTCTTACTATGTTGAAAAAAAAAAATAGCAGAAAATTCCTCCTCTGTGTTTTCCAGTTATTTTCTCTTTTGTATGTCTGTGAGCTGCAGTCTCATTGGGATTGGTTTTTCCTTTAAAACACATAAAACTGCTAGGAGATTTTTAAAAAAATAGTATCATAATATTCCTATTGTGCTCATATTCCAATATTTCCAATTATTCAAAGAACAGTGATGATCATCAAGTCACCAAACAGAGGACTGTTAAGGAATATTGTGATCAGAACCCAGAGGGGAGAAGAAAAAACCCATTTTTCATAAAGCATATGGAGCAGAAGCATCACACGTTAATCCCAGCTAAACAGATAAATACAAGTTTAAGGGAACAACCAGCCACGAGGTGAATTTCTTCATTTCCCACCACTGAACAGTGTTGCTTTCACAGGGTCACCAATGTAGAACTTAAACCAAGATAACACCTTGAAGCTCTCAGGGGCATAATTAAAGCTTTGTGCCGTCTTAGAAAGTTCTTCCCTTCAGACCAAACGGATTCAGGAGCAAAGAGCTCAGGCAGGTCTCCAACATACAGAATTTTTCTGCCAAATCCATCCTTAAAGCTGGGTAGCGGATTCCTCATCTCCACTGAGATAAGTCACACCTTTTCTTGGTTATATCACATAAAGAATGAAAAAAACCTATCTGAGCCATTAATTGGGATGACTTCCATTAGAATCAAACACTAAGGCATCAAAACCAGTGCCCAGTTTTACAATACCACATTCAGGAGCACAGAGGAATTTTATCCCCCCGTTCAGGACGGGCTGTGGTTTCTATTCCCAAGACCCGAGCGTTCAGGTGGGAGCACAGCCTCCACGTGGCCTTCCCACAGTGGAAACTGTTGGCATTCTGGGCAGAAACGTCTACGCACTCATGGTCTCTCATCTCCTCTCAACCAGCGCTTTGCCATCACACTCAGTCTTATTAGAATTAAGTTCTTAGTTTTCCTCAAAAACCTCTGTTCTCTCTCCTTTCTCTACTACGAATAATGATTTTATGCTCTCTCACCATAAATATTCAGTGTTGGCACCCATTTTTCATTTCACCTCTGCTTTTCCCTACAGAGGGTAGCAATGATATTATAATCATAATTATAAAGGATGGTTACCTCTTTCCTGTTCCCTTCTAAGAATCTTCATCCCAGCTTCTCATTCCAGAACAGGGCCCACTCTAGAAGGTACCAAACCATAAAATCATTTTCAGCCAACCTAATTCAATCTAGAAAATTCTTAAAAAAAGCTTTGCTGTCCACACCTCTGCTTCCATTTCCAAATAAATACCAAATAAACTCACAGTAAGACCATTGCGCGGGTGGAGGGCTGGGCTGAGGGCAGCTGTGCAGGTCACATAAACAAGGGATTTAAGTCAGACGTTATATTTATATTTATGTTTTGATGTGTTACAAAGATGATACTAAAGCAGATACAGTAGTCAAAACGGACTTGGTTATTTCCCTTACCTTTTCCCCACACTGTGTCCCTGAAATCACTGCAAATGACTGCAGGTGCCCGGTTTACCCAGCAGCAATGTCAGCAATCAAAGCTTATCTAAAACACTTTCTATATTTTATGCACTTTAAGTACTTTACAGGCTCATAGAAGGTGGGTCAAAAATCTCATCCTGGAGTGCCTTTTTCAGTCATACTTCATAGATACAACGTTTCCTCTTAAAAGTTATACTTTTTTATTACTCTTCTCTTGCCTCCTCATGTTTTTATCAGTCTGGTATCTTTTCCCACCTTACCAGCAGTTACAAAATAATTTGAAAATTTTCACTCATCTATTTTGTTGAATCTCTATAAATTCCTCACTTATTTTTTTAACATTATAGAACCTGTGTGTGTGTTCAAGGTAATCATAAATAGGAGTACCCCACGTCTTTATTCAGCTACCTTTTTATTTCTTTTCAAGGCCTCATGCCGGCTGCGTTCCAGCCCGTGTACTGTGCTACAAAGCATGGTGTCATCGGATTCACACGGTCCATAGCAGTAAGTATGTGTTTTTTGAAAACAGTATCAGCAGCTCCTTGGGATCACGCTCAGTTTTCCGTGTTCCCTCACTTTTGTCACACGACTGGGATGTATTTTCTTAAAGAAAGCAGTGTGTCTGAAGCAGTCGGAAGCCTCCTTTCCCAAAAGCTGGAATAATTCAGACATGTGTGTGCTTTGAAAACATTTTTTGTTTTGAAAATATTTTTCATAACTCCATCCCGATCATTTAACATATTGCTTTCCTTATTTGTAAGTCGGGTTGATGACTTTTTTTAATGATCAATAGGCACTAAAGTGTACAAAAAGTGACTTAAGCACAAAAATGTTTACCATTATTTACTGTTACCAACTCTCAATACACTGAAAATGCAAAATGATGCGTTCAGGATGGGAGGTGTTAGCTGTTATATGACCACAGAGTAAGTCTTAGCCTCTGAATCCAAAACTTTCTAGGTAAAATGAACAAGCAGTAAGGTAAAATAACTTGGAGGGAGCAGATATGATCATTTGGATAGTTTGTGCATATTTTACCTCCCAACGCTCCACTCATATAACTTCTTTCCTGGATTGACCTAAATAGATTAGTGTGGATAAGGGTCACGTATAACACACAATCCACAGCATCAACCTGAAAATTGGGTTTCCATTTTTGTTTTCTCATGATAACACAAACATCACCAAGTTCAAAAAAAAAGGGTCTTCTAGAAAATTAGAGGAAATGCTGTCTCTATGGAATATGAAAATGGCAAGGAGAAAAAAGAATAACAAACAATGATTCTCTGTACTTACCAGGAAAGGCAGGATGTTGGGCAGGTAGGACACAAAACATGTAGGACTTCAGTTTCTGTTCTTCTCCAGAATAAAGGGCAGGTTACCATCTCGTGAAAAGGACATATACATAATACCAACAAGGATACCTGTTAAATGTTAAAATAAACAGAATTGGGCATTGAACAATTACGGTTATTCTTGGCTGTATCATATATAGTTCCTAAGTTCTGTGCCATGGCTAAGGAGGTCCATCCAGTGCTCACCACGGGCCTGGATGCATTGGGAGTAACCACAAATGAAGGGTCCCACCATTCCCAGAGCAGTTTGCGCTGTCATCATCTTCCTGAACTGAGTCCTGAAACACTCCTGCCCCTTTCCTGGAGTTCAGAGGGACTTTTCCTGCAGAGATGCTTGGTGGAGAATTCATCCCTTGGCAGGGACAATAGAGCAGCTGGAAAAGTTTAGCACTACGGTTGCAGGGGTAGAGACCAAATCCCATTTCTGTTGACGTGAGGGAGGTAAATACAATCTTAGAGTTAAATCTTGATTTGATTTCAGACAGTTTTCTTTTAATGAGAAAGTTCTTACAAGATTGGAAGCACATGGGAGATATTTTTTACTTGGTTTTGCTTATGAGAGTGATATCATCCCCCTAGAACACTGCTAAGGACGTGCCAAGAGCACTAATAACAAAAATATTAGGAAAAAACAGCTGCGTGGAAAGAAGAGTGTTGATTTCTTGTGGAATTGTTCTCCCAGCAACACATGTTATTTTTCTAGTAATCTAGTACCATTACTAGAGAAAACGTGCCTCAGACTTAGCTGTTGAAACCAAACAATCAGTAGTAACAAAATCTGCTTACTGGGCAGGGCTGGAAAGTACTTAGTGGTAAATCTCATTCCGTGAGAAGTCATTCACACGATGCTATTTTAAAGTGTTGATGATGAATGCCATAACTTCTTCTCTTTTCCAGTTAGCGGCAAGTATGGAAAACTACGGCGTGAGGCTCAACACAATTTGCCCAGGATTCGTCAACACGCCCATTCTTCAGTCGATAGACAAGGAGGAGAATATGGGACAATATTACTCGTATAAGGACGAGATCAAAAATATGATGCAGTTCTACGGCGTGATGGAGTAAGTCAGACACAACAGGGGGGTTTTGTCCTTTGTTAATGAAGAAAAAGCACACACAATAGCGCTTTCAGCAAAATTAATGTAAAAGGCAAAGGCTGCCTGAGATAAAGGTCTACCAAATGTGTTATCCTATAGACAAGGAACAAATGGCTGATATTTAAGGCTGTTTTAAGATTATCACCTACATAGTGATATTTCCCTTTATGCGTTCCCATTTCTCAGCAAAGTCCAGATGAGATTCCCAAGTATCAAGTTTTTAATAGCCCTTGGTGCTCTTTCATAAGTGTGTTTAAACAAACTTGTAGCAAGCTACATGGTATATCATTTATATTGAATTTTCATAAAGTTGCAAGTGATCCAAGATGGAAATCAGACCAAGAACTGACAAAACTGGACTAAGTTGATAAGATGATGGTGGATGAGCTCAAGAAGTCCCCTACCTGTTAAGTGATTGCAAATAAAGGCCAAAAAATCCCAATGATTTGTAAAGTTGCTGCTTGAACGTTGCATGACCTGATCAAGCAGACTGAATTTCTCCCCAGAAACACTCGGAGGTGGTAACCTCTGCTTCTCTTGAAAATAAATTTCTTCAAATATTTAATTTTCAGGGTATAGAGACTTACATTGAGTTGCTTTACTTCTCCTTTTCCCACGTTCTGTTACATCATGGTTCGGAAATAACAACTTTTCTTCTTTTTTTCCAGCCCATCCAGAATTGCTGAGGGACTCATAACAATCATTGAAGACGACACTCTAAACGGAGAAGTGATGAAGATTACAGCATCCCAAGGGATTCATTTTCAAGAATACAGCCAAACACCTTTTACATCATCAAAGAGATAAAAAATTGTTTTACGCTAATTACTTTTGGCTTTTTTTTAAATATAAAAAAAAAATTTAAATTGCAAATTTTTGGAAAAAAAAGGTTAGTGTTGGGTCTGGAGCAGTGTTCAAACATTCACACCGTAATAACAAAGAGATGGAAAAGAAAATCTGGTGTGGGAAAACGTTACCA
The DNA here is from genome assembly GCA_003697955.1 of Calidris pygmaea. Taxonomy (NCBI): domain Eukaryota; kingdom Metazoa; phylum Chordata; class Aves; order Charadriiformes; family Scolopacidae; genus Calidris; species Calidris pygmaea. The sequence continues at coordinate 2,861,755 of QJSC01016004.1, forward strand.
TCCTATTTTGATTCTATAAGTGCCAATAATAGAATTTATTCCTTAGAATAAACACACTGCTCTGAAGATTTTTGATTCTGCAGCAATTGGGGCCAGTTTTTTCCTTCTGGTAGTTCTGATCTACCTACTCCAGGCGTATTTTGGTGGACCTGACTTACTTCCTATCATTCTTTTCACTGTTGTAACCGTCTGCTTATTTAAATCTCAAATTCCTCAGGCCAGGAATTTGGGTCAGGAATCCAGAAGACAAATATACCTATAAGGAGTTAGGAAATTATGTTTTCTTAAGAAATGTAAAATAGAGCCAAAGAAAAAATTCTCTTTCCTTGTTTATATGTGCATCTAAATACATTGCATATCACACAAGGAAGTACAGATTTTTATCTTCTTGGAGTTTAGCTATTTATAAAATAGTTCTGAAATATTTTTGTTTTCTTTTATAGATTTATATATTTGAATTTTCTCTCTCTGTATATACAAGGATAAATACTTGGCATTGATTGAAATGTCTATTACTCATTAAATCTCATTTTCTAAACCTTTATAATCTAATTTCTTGCCTTGATTGATTAAAACCTCAGTTAAATCCTGAATAATCTGGTTTTTTCATGTTTCATACATGTCCATTTTGGTGTCATGATACATATTATTAGATGGAGTGTGTCACATAGTGGAAATAAAAATAAAAATGAGCTTCCTACCTCCAGAACTTCTGGGACCTTCTGAATCCAGGTCAATCCCCAGCTACATTTATGAAGCAACCCCTTGTGCTCCATAGGTTGCTTGCTGACAAAAATCCATTTTCACATGGTAATTTATTTAGTCTTATAGCATGAGTCGACTTAATAACTGCTGGGAAAGCTGGGAAAAGTTAATATTTTACCCTCCTCAGGAGCACTGACTTTAATTTCACTAATATAAGCATTATTTTTTTCAGTGTTGTAGCTGGAAGAGTGGAAAGGAGGAGGGGAGGAGTAAGACTGTGGGGAGAAGAAAAGAAGCAGACACACATGCCTTGAATTACTCACTATTCTCTCCCTCCTCCCTCCTTTTTGGCTATTTTCACTATTTTTAAAGCCTATTTTGAACGCATACATGATGCTATCCCCGCCATCAGCATCCCTGAAAGCATCTGTGTATCCCTCTGGACTAACCACTACTGCCTGACAGTAGTTAGGTAGTAACTCAGTAGCTTCTCTTAATAACATACTTCAATTAACAATGGGAATATTGCAAAGGTCAGTATTTATAGTAATAATATATTTTGGCCTTGGACGTTTTTGTTCATCTCTGCCCCTTGCTGCCCCAAATCAAATACCTGTTCAACAAGGCTGAGTTTTCCAAGGGATCAATGAAAGAACATATAATTTAATGATGTTAGTTAATCAAAGGCCAGAAGTCTGATGTATGCTCCCTGGAGGAAGAAAAACAGAAATTAGTGAATCAGAGCAAATCACTCCAGACATCGCACAAATTAACTTGCAGTATTGAACTGCAACAAAATCCTAATTCTGTGAATTGGCAGTATTCTGAGAACGGATGCCATTTATGGGGTATATATCAATAGTCACACATGGAAAAATTAGGTTAATAAAATACACAATTAGATTCCAGGACACCTAGAAAATCTGAGCCTGTATCTGGGAAAGAATCAAAGCCATATCTTTCTTGTATCTGTAGGTCTTTTCTTCTGGATTATTTTTGTAACTTAGAGACAGATGTTTTCAAATCAAAGCCATGCAGGAAACTCCATGGAAAGCAGAGACTGCATTCACTTCCATCTGATAATCCAATAAGGAAGTCCCAGAACGCAAGACATGCTCATTTGATCAAATAAACATTTATACTAAGATAAATCTCGAATTATTAGCACATCTGGAACTCACCGAAAAGAAACAAGGAAGTAAAAATGAAGCAAAACTCTTGATGCAAATTCTAATAGGAAACAAAACATCAAATTTCTACATTTTTAATTAAAAAAAAAAAGGTGCCCCAAACCAAACATTCCAGTTTGTTTCAGTTATTCTGTATTAAAACACATCAAGGCTTTTATCTGCATAAGAAGAACAAGTCCTAAATATGTTTTGGAAAGGTTTCCTGTAAGACTTCCTTCCCCTCAACCTTTGGAGGGCTTCCAGGAAGCCAGAAAACGAGCGTATGTTTGATTTCCAGACAGATCCAGATGCAGGAGCAGTCAGTGGAAAGAGGAGTTAAAGGGAGAAAGTGAGTTTCATTCCTGCATGAGGATTGTTTTGAAACTTCATCTTCGGTTAAAAGCCTTGACTTCATTCCAAGACCTAATTTATTTTGCCTGGGAGATGATCGTTTTAAGACAACTGTTCCAGTTTTGTAGGGAAACTCAGCCAAATGGAAAAATAAATATTTTAAATGAGAGATACTAATTGCCAAGAACATAAAATGACAACTAATAATCTAGACTCATCTAATGATCATTATTTGTAATGAACATCCAGTTCCATGTGACCTGAGTTAACTTTTCAGTGGGTCTTTGTAGTTTCAAACAGGAATCTTTTAAGGGCAAAGAATAAATATTCTGAGTGAAATCCATTTTTTCAGTGTTTATGGTCCTACATGAAAGCCCAAATCATAAGGCATTTCAACCGTATTGGGACACGACACTGTTACTGTACTTGTATTGTATGCCTTGATTCAAGGAAAGCCTTTTGAAAAGGTAAATAACCACTGTCATCAACGTAATTATGTGGATAACGCATTATATTCTGTGCAGTTCGGAAGGACCTGGGACTGACTGACATGATGTGTACCATAAAACCACACGCGTATCAATTTTAGTATCGAGGGGGTGATCCACGCAGTAACAAACCCTCCTGGGAGTTTCCCTAAACTAAGGATTAATTTACGATACGAGAGGCGAGAGTCTCTTCCTCTTGTTTGGAACAGAAGTTCTGCAAACAGCAAACCAAAAATAAACTTTAATCTGGTTTCCACCAAACTCTTCAATCCCTCTTTAAGGGCCCGGCGTTATTTACCTATCGCTGTGGCTCTGGGGCAGGACAAGATAACAATTTCCTTCCTCCAGCGCTGAACTGCTCAAGAACTTCTACCAGCGGATTCTCCAGCCTGAACTTCCCTTTTAGCTCAGTCTCTTTGCTTCCCATCAGGAGACGTTGACAGTTTTCAGCTCTGGCTCCAGGAGCCCAGATGGTTCAGTGAAAGTGAAGGATAACACCATATGACTTCATGGTTTTGTTTTGTTTCTTTTTTTTTTTTTCTCCAGTACAAAAAGGAACAGCTTAATGTCAGGTCAAATTTATAATTCCAACTGAGAGGGGCAGTAAACAAGAAGAGTTATGGCTCTTACTCTGAAAAGGACAGTAAACAGGAAGAGAACAGGTCAGGTAAAAAAATATAAAAGGTGTCAAAAGGCTAAACCTAAAACATCTTTGAAATAAGTAACTTAATCCCACCGTTTATGTGAAAGCCCATTATTATGAGCCATGGACCAAATCTGAACCTGAATGTTTTCTGGAAACCTATGCCTTAGGGATTCAGAGAATAAAACGAGGGTCTTCACAGTAAAAATCAACCTTAATGAAAAAAAAAAAAAAAATTAATCTATTCCAAGCAATCAGGTTTTAAGCAGTGAAGCGTTTGCAACAGTCACATATTGAGCTCCTTTTATTTTCCCACAAGCTCTAATTCACTGCTGGCATCTGCTGGGCAAACCTTACAGAGGTTACTGCTGCTGCAGAGGCACAATTAATGCCTTGCTAGAGAATTGGGCTTTTTCAGGTTTTACTTCCACGAGAGGGTTTCCAGTCCCCCTGTGCTCACCCGGATAGGACAGGGTGATCGCCTGGTCACAGGTTTGACATCTGGTCCAGGGTTTCTGGGTAGTTTAAGGCTCCAGATTTAGCCCCTCATGAGGTGGAAATTCACGGTAGTGACACCCAAGAAGGCGACAAAAAAGCCTTTTTAATCCTTTATCTATCACCCTGACCTCACCACCTCCGTCTCTGCATCTTTCCCCCTGGACTGACTACCTTAAACAGGAGAGTTCAGTTCAGTGACCGACACTCCAGCTGCACCAAAAGTCAACTGTTGATTTTCAGCAGTCACCAAGAACAAATTCACTGAAAACATCGCCCATTTCACCGATTTCAGACAAAATGCAAGGCCGATTTATTAGCTCACATGATGGTCCAGCTCCACAGAAGTGGCCCAAAGGTTTTCAGCAGCATTGTTCTCTTTTCAGAGCGAGCTTTCCTCAACAGCCGCAATCCTGAAGAAGATTAGGAAGAAATAAAGAAGAATAGGAAATAAGGCACTTTGAACTCTTTACTAGAGGACACGGGAGCGAGCACACTTCTGCCTGCTTTCGGAAAAAAAAGCCCAAAGAGAACTTTGAGTGCACTTTCCCACAGCTGCAAACAAAACCCACAGAAGAGAAGAGGAAATAAAGATATTTTCGGAAGGGAGGAATGCAAAACTCTTGAGAAAAATAGTTGTGTTTTAGCTCATCTAAGCCAGCTCCATTTACATAAATGACTAACACTTCAGAACCTCGTTTGACCTTGAGGCCGAGTAGCTGCAATTAACACTACAACCTCCCGGACACACCGAGGCCGCAGCTCCCAAAGACCCACAGATGGGCAGAAAACACTCAAATCTCCGCCACTGACTCTGGAGCCGCTGCTCCAAAAGTGAATCATCTTCCTTGGACACAATCCTTCTGGCAACCTCACTTCAAACAGAGAGAGAGCATTCCTTTACGGGGCTGGTTTTTTTGGTTTTTTTCTCCTCTGCATTAGAAATATCTGTTTAAATACACAGCCCTCAGCAAGGCTGACAAATTAGTTGACACTTATCAAAACCACGGCTCCTGTTTTGATTTAAGGGAGCTTCTTTCCCTGGGATGTATTAATGCAAGCCTGGGGAAAATGCAGCTAAATCTGGGGATTTGTGCCTGCCCAGTGCCAGCACTTCATCTTGTACTTCTATTTTTCTAGAGGAAGAACAGGACATATTGACTTTATTTTTTTTATACACACATATATATGTATATACACACATATATATGTATATACACACACACATACATATATATATACACACACATACACACATAAGTATCTCCACATCTGTGTATCTATATATCTACAGACTCACAGAACATACAGATAATATAATGTCCATAATTACCTTTTTTTCTAGAGCAACATACACCATTTACGCACGTACCTGAAGCCAGTAGCTTTTCTAAAAGTTGTAAAGTGTTATTTATCAGTGACGTTCATCTGCCAAATCTGTTCTGTGAAGCTCATGGAATATGCTGAAATCTATACAAGCTACACTTCATTCAGCTGGTTTTACCTACTCTAAATCCAATTTCCAAATTCATTTTTCCTCTCAGTTCCTGAATTCTATAAAAATTAGATTTGCTCTTTAAATGAAACGTTCACACATTAACCAATGTATAATCTTTGACATATTGTGTATATCTAAAATTCCACATGCTGAGGCAAATCTACTGCCTTACCTGTTATAATATATATTATTTTATATATTATCATAGATGGGTCCATTTCACAGTCACTGAAACACTTGCAATTCTATGCACTGGATATTTTCCAAATATTTCATGACGGACTCTTTGTGACAGGAGGAATTTGGGTTTTTTCATGGGTTTTTCCCCTGCTGGTGCCTGAGCTGCAAGTATTACTTTTGACTTGTGGAAGGGGAAAACAAAATAAAGCAAAAAAAAACCCCAAACCCTTCCAAAAAACCAACTTCCCTCTGAAAGCGACCTATCCAAAGAATAACAGCAAGCCAAAAAAGCAGAAGAAAGCAAACATTGCCGTTGCATTTTTTGAACAGAACTGTCCCCTGAGTGACACAGGGAGTTCTGCCTAAAAAAATAAATTAATAATAATAATAATTATGGTACAGTGTAGCCAAAACCAAAAATGTGTTCAGGAGGCCCATCCCTGGGACTGTGATCCTTGAAAAAAATCATCAAACATATCATCTGAGTAGTCTTATTATTCCTTGTCATTCCTCATTATGTCTAATAGCTCAACCATTCAAAAACAAAACAAAACAAAACAAAACCAAACCAGAGAACAAAACATTTCCATAAATTACAAAGTTAGTCCTGCTAAGCTGAACTGAAGATAAGTAGCTGTTTCTCCCAGTCTGGATGTTTGTCTACGAAACATATATGGTGCAAACTCTGGCGCTAAAAATAATAAGATTTATTTGTATGAACATCAAAGGGCACATAATGGTGTGAACAGTAAAGTTGCTTTTGGCCACTAATGTTCCCTCAAGTTGTCATCATACTATAAACTGTTGGAAAAATAAGTATTTATCCAGCGTAAGGAAGAAGAATGTTTCAGTAATCACTCTCCACACTGGATGGAATGAAATCCAGACTGCATTTCCAAGGAGAGTTTCTCAGAAAGTTTGACCATGAAAATATGTTGGTGGTATAAATTAAAATACACGGTGCCAACAAAGATCTGCAGGGCCTGTTTCACAGATATGGGGACTGAAAACCTATTAAAATTTCATTTTCAATTAGTGAGAGCTTGAAAAGCAATCATAGCTGTTCAAATAAACTTAATATGTCTAATTTCTTTAAATTTCAAGCCTTGGTGATGTGTTCACCTTGGTGGGAGATGTCCCTGCCAAGGGCAGGGGGTTGGAACTGGATGAGCTTTAGGGTCCCTTCCAACCCAAACCATTCTACGATTTACAATAAAATATTTTTGTTCTCCAATGAAATAGAACTTGGGCACAGAAACAACAGTCATTTTGGAGGAACAGCCATATGTAAAGCAATGGTTGAAAATGCACGTTCAGCTTCAGGGAAACGCTTAGATCCCATCACCTCCTGCATGGCAGTGCTCTCCACCTTCTGGAGAAACATGGGCTGCGTTAGCTCTCTGCCTCCAGCTTCCCTTAATATCTGGATATTCAAAGAAGTATTCAGTTAAAAGGTCATTTTTGGCATATCCCAGAAAACTAAAGTTTATCTCCATATCTGTATTTGGTCTTCTGAGCTGCCCAGCTCTGGAGGAAATGCAGAAGAAAGTGTTAATTTCATGGACTTGGGCACAAACTAACGATAAACGCTGCCCCAGAGCATGTGACAAACTGTCAAGACTCACTAATGGGAGGTGAAAATACACATAAACTGAGGTCTCACCTGCAATTTCTACATGAAATGCCAATGTTGAAACAAACTGACCACATATACCCTTTCCCTCCTCTCCAGGGAGAGGTGATGGAGTCCCCAGGTCCAGAAAGTCAACAAACAATGTTCTAGAAGAAATGGAAAGAGAAAGGAAGAGCCATCAGGCGACTTTACAGTCCTGGGTGCAGATTAGCACAAATTAGCAAAAGTTAAGTCTACCCACCGAGAGTACAGCATTCTGGTACAGGAATCATTCTAAATTTTCAATATTTATAGGGATTTGCTTCAGGGGGCTTGCTATCAATTAAGCAGGCAGTTTTATGCTGGCAAACGTATCCTCAACAAATATTAACACTTATTGCTATCGAACTCTGGAGTATAAATACATTTTACAACGCTTGCAGAAACTGGCAAACAACAGTTAATAAGCAGCATGGCTACACTTGGAAACAGGCTACCTCTATAATATAACTCTGAGGGAAGATCTGACCTGCAGAACGATAGTTATTCCTTTTTAATTATTTAATAGACTTTTTTTTCCTTGCACGCCGCTATTTTTTATATATTTAAACCACACAGAACACATGAACAGGCCCTTAACCATCTGCAGGGCAACCTACCCTACTGCATCCTCAATATCTGCCCGACATTCGAAGTTGGGTTTTTATTTTAGGTGACCAGCAGCGGTGACAGTGATGTCTGGTGCAGGAGCTGGAGTCCTGAAGCAGAAACACAAATTATAGTCATAAAGACAGAGAATGCAAATCCTTGATTTAGGCTCAGGGTGTATTCATGTCCCATTAAAACTCAGAGGCTGAAAACGCAACTATTACCATCGGATTTCTAAACCCTGCTCAAATTTGTCAACTCAATTAGCAGTTCACACGTTTTGGTCACGTTTTCACTCTCTAGTAATTCTCCAGAGCCAACCTTTGCAAGTGAGCTGTGCAAGCGAGAGAGAGAGCCCTGTGATTCCCCAGATCCCAACCCAATTCAGTAGCTCTGTTTATAGGGCAGCTGCCAAGCCCTGAGTCACCGAGTCAGCCCGCGACATGCCCGCTTGTATAACTTGTGTGCTTTGGCAGCGTCCGAGGGCTCTGCGTGCGTCGTGATGGATTAAAAAAAAATAAAAAAAAAAAAAAAAAAGAAAAAGAAATGAAATGGAGCGATAAATTTGTACGAAACTCGTTTTAAGAACGTACTCATTAAATCCAGCGAGGACCAGTGTGTGTTTCTGCATCCTGCACCACCTTCTTACCTGGTGGCCAAAGGAAGGAGGGAAACTTGAAGGTGGTAAAAAGCAAACTTCTTGCCAGTCACATTTTTCATTAAAAGAACAGCTTTAAAATCCCCCAGGACACCGGATCGTCTCCGACAGCACGACCTGGTAGATATACCAAAAGGGTAAACTCAATTAATTTATCACAGGTACCGTGGACTTCAGCTTCCTGCAGAGCGACAGCCACCTCCGTGCGGAGGGAGGAAGCACGTTCTGTCTGTCTGTCTGTCTCATGCTCTCTCTCCATCTACGTAATCGAATTTGGGAAAAGGGTAGCAAACTTCAAGCACCTTTGTTCATTTTTTAAGCTAAAGTTGAATGCCATACTGAAACAATTGGTCTCCACCACTCAGAGATCCGTTCCACTATTTCGCTGTGGATTTCGTACCTCCCAGAGTTGTTTCCCAATTAAACAGCTTGAGAACAACAAAAAACAATACATGTTTTGAGAGATGATTTGCTTCCAACACCTAGCAAATGGTTAGGTTTTTTAAACCACCAGTCTCACAGGCAGCATTTCAGTTCGGAATTTAAAGAGCTTCTACTCACCAACTTATTTTTTTTCCTCCTAAACCAGAGGTTTATTTAGTGCAACAACCAACTCTTATCAATTTGATGACTCTGTGGCATCCTCTCGAGGTGGTATAATACAATCCAACTCCATATCAGATTTTTAAGCTTGTCAGAGCTTGCTTGGCTGTTCCTATCTATCTTTCACTGGAAAGGAAAGGAAGTGGTTTGTGCTTTCTTGCCTCATTCTGCCTTTGAGGATTTCCAGTGGCCCAGGTTGAAACCCAGAATATTAATTACCGTGTATACCATTATGTCAACACAATCTGGAGGAAACAGATTTTTTTCTGGGTTTCCTGTTCTAAATGATATGGGTTAGAGTCAGGCAGAACACACAATAGTTGAGGACTGGGGCCCCTCCACACGCATCCAAGTTCTTCCTTATCTAGTAAAGCTTCGGTTTTCATTTCATGTTCTGCTGGTGCTGGGCTGAAATCAAATTACATTATTATTTTTCATATTTGACCTTTCCACAGCTACCACTTCATGTTTTTACACTTTGAGGTGGGGTGTCTGATGGTCAAGGATGAGAAGGTGAAAGTAGCCACTAAGGAAGGGAATCTGTAGAGCTTGAGGTCACCTTAGCAGACACAGAACACAGAAACTGAGTGTTTCCCCCCATACTTAGAATCAGACTGTTATTGGGTTAGTTTCACTGGAGTTCTGGTCGAACACATTCCCCAGATGACTAAATACAGAAGAATTTGAAGAGGAATTTGTCACTCACTGGCTGGAGGTCAGTCCAGAGCCTGAGAGATGAAGTGTCAAAACTCCTGTGGGGGAAGAACATGAACCAGCTCCAGTAAAAGCATGAGGAGACAGACAGAAATCCCCCCAAGCTGCAGGAAAGCCTTGTCAGAGGCACTTCCTCTTCAACAGAGAACTCTAAGATGTTCTAGATCATCTAGATAATCTCATCCAGGCTCCCTGTCCCATGAAAGGTTGGACCAGATGATCTTTCAAGGTCTCCCCTCCAACCTGGCCTGTCATATGGTTCTGCACATCACTTTAACCCCCTCCACGTGGGCCGTTCTATGGTTCTTCTAGAACTACCCATTTGCAGACCACCACAGCATCCCAGAGCAGCCTGAACTCTAATCTGTTGACAAACTGCTCATGGCAGATGGTGGCAATCAAAGGCATAAAGATCCCCTGGACAGTGGGTGGCTAGGTACGTCTTTCCGAGAAGAATGTAGGTTCTAGGCTTTGGGTCAGAAGGAAGAGAAAGGCAAAAGGTCTTTTTGGATGTAAAGTTCTCGGTTTCTCTTGCAGTCACTGAGTGTGGCTGCAAAGTTCCATTTCTCATGACACATCCAGGGGTTTGGAAATTAGACACAGAAGAACGGGCTGTGGGATTTTGTCTTCCACCAAGTAACCGATAACAATGTTCTAATTGTAGCGTAACAGGGGGAAAAACAGAGACAGAAACCAAAATAACCCAACAATGACTGAAACTGGTTGTGAGGTTGGCCACTGCCTGGAACAGTAGATGTCCTGCTTCCACATGCACGTCCTGATGAAGGAAGTGCTGGTGGCAGCAGGAGGACACCAAACAAAATTCCCTGTTTCTGAGTTAGAAATCTTAGAAATACTTAGAAATTGTGCATCAATTTGGACGGCTTTTTTCTTTGGAAAAATATTTATAAATTATGAAAAAAATTACTTAAATGTTGCAAATGTAAGTCTAAACATTGCCTTTCAACAAATCTAAGTGTATTTATTTTAAATTTAAATGCTTCAATTTCAAATTAAACATTTTGCTTCCCTCGAGACATATATTGTCAACTCTCAGCTTTTGTTCATATTCTGATCCACAAAATTTCATGAAATGAAATATGCATTACTTATTTGCTTGCATGCTTCCCTCCGGAGTCTGCTGTGGGATTTTTGGAATGCTGATTACTTCTCAGTTTTTCTCTGCGCTATCCGGAGTCCTGCTGGAGATCTAGACAGAGAGAAATTTAAGGACAATTAAATAAGATATAGAAGGCCCAGTCTTGCAATCACCTTCTGAGCTACTATCTCATGTTTTATTGCACTTCCCATTCTCACATTAATGAAGCATATTCTTAATTTTTAATGCTTGATTGTGCAATAAAGAATGACTACAATCTACAGAGGAGGACCTGAAATGAAGAGACATTAAAGGTTAACTCCTACTTTCAAAAAGTCTATGGGCTTTTACAATTTTCTTTAATGGAGGCAGTATTTTGTATGGCAAAAAGATCAGGTGCTTGACGGCTCAGGGGCATTGAAAAGAATTTCTGGGTAGTTCTTTAACCACTTGACCTGTCCTTTTTATCCAAACCACGGCTGCCCTTTGCACCCAGCAATATTTAATTAGCAGTGGAAGGCAAAACAACGTTTTTCTGGGAAATGCTAAGAAATAACCTACTATATTTCCCCCAACCCCATCCCCCCCCCCTCCCCCGACGGCTATTTCACTCCAGGCGTTGCAATTTCATATGCTAAGAACTTTGATTTGCAGATTGAATTTTAAAGGAAGAGTTCCTGTAGTGTGGTAACTCTGTTTTTTCTCACCAGAACTTCATTTCGGTTTGTTTCTGGAAGCTGCTTGTCTGGATTGAAAGTGAAAGCAAATCGGTTTTGCCCTCAGGGTTTAGAACAAACCAAGGAAGAACGCAGATTAAGTAGTAAAGGAAGAATATTTACACATAAAATTTCATTTTTCAAAACATTCAGGAAAAATCAGTGACCTGCAGGAAATATGCAAGTGGGAAATGAGATGGCTAGATAAGCAACAAATGACCTTTTTTTTATTTGCTGAACATGGTGCCAGTTTGAATTTTCAAGAATTAGCTGTGAAATACAACATGAAAAGCATAAGGTTGAGTCAAAAACCCAATAGCAAGATACTTAGCTAAGCTTTAGCACCAAAAAAGTCCTTATAAAGAATGTATTTATAGAGGGATTAAAGAGCACGTGTATAATGTACAAATATAACTGTTAATGAAGTCTCCTGAGAAAGCAGTGAAAGCCCTGTTGCTTGAACTGTAAAATAAAAGCTGAAAATTACCTGTTAATCATAGAAAATACCACACTAGAGATAAACCTAAACACAGCACATGTAGAGATAAACTTGTACGCTACTTGATCTGTAGTAAAGAAGAAGGTAAAGTTCAGGAGATTAAGCTGTTTTGATTTATTATCTCAGCAGGGTTAATTTGTTTCATATATATGGCATTTGTCTGGGGCTTTTAATCAAGCTAGACAGTTCTCTGGTTAATTATTAAAGCGCCATATCTTCTGCATGGACTTCTTGTAGCTGATGTAATGGAAACAGAGAGGTTTCTATGTGATTCTGTGAACACACTGTTCAGAACAGGAGAACAGGGACATCCCACCGCATTATTTGACTGTTAAGAAAGGAAATGCCGCTTGGAAGTTACACAACTCCGCCTCAGACGCCACTGTATTAGTGGTAACATCTCCTACAAAAATTAACAGTCAGGAGTTATGAATTCATATATATGCAAACAAAAATCACCCATCCTTTCAAAAGCTCTTGCTGTGCCTAGATATGGGGCTATCTCCATCCTCTCATCCAGACTTTCAGATGACCCGTCAGTACCTCCCACGTGCCCCATGACAGGCACCAGACTTTTATTTTGCTCCTACATTTAAAAGAGGATCCAGGAGGAAAATGACTTCCTGCGTTTATGGCCACAGGTCACAACAGCCCCGAGCTCCGCTGGTCACAGAAGACTTATCTGTCTTTATCTTTTTATTTTTTATTTTCATAAGTTCCTTATCTGTCACGATCTTGGCTTCCTGCTTGTGGGGAACGCTTTGCATAGAGATTACTCTGATCTTGTTCTTTTTCCTAAAATGTTTCCAAATTAAAAACAACAACAACAACAATGGATTTTGACGCAGGAGAATTAATTTAAAAATCAGAAAACTATCAATTTCAGCCACTGTTGACAGGGCAGGCCCTGAACCCTGAACTGACAACGTTAAGTGGGAACATGGGAGTTGGACTAGATGATCTCTATGGTCCCTTCCAACTCTAAAAAATTCAGTGAAATTCAGTGAAACATTCAGTAGCTGGTTTATGGTGTTTGGGCTTTCCTCAACAGAAAAACAGGGATCAAAATGGTTAGGAAAGCCCCAGTAGTGGGACCGCACAGCCTTTTCTGTTCCTTCTACCATCAGGGCGAGGAAAGAAAAACGAATTTAAAAGTTACATGTCTGAAATAAACGCATGCAGCTTCCCCCGCATGGCTTATGGAGTATTTCTGATGAAAAGAGATTCAAATGAAAAGCACACAGGCTTTTCATTTAGTCTTCTTGGAGCCATCTTCTCCATTAAAAAATGAAAGCAACGTAGAGTGAAAGCATTTCCCCCTGCTTTATGTGAACAGTGAATGTATTGGGGAGCACACAGGCATTGTCAGAGTTCTGTACCCCGGCTCTGACACAGAGCACGGGCAGCAGAAAGCAAGCAGCAGTAACGGGACATCCCTATCAACACGGGAAGCTCTTCCCACCACCTGAAATTGATATCCATCCTCAAAATAACTGTAAAAAACACCAATAATGTTGCTACCTCTCCAAAGCAGCAGCCTGTTCTTTAGTTTAGTCCTTTGACTTTGATGCTACATAAAAACTCTTGACCTTCTGGTGCCTTTCCAAAACAAACCATCTCATTTCTCCATCCCAGCCCAAGATCCTGTCTCTTGCTCAATTCTGTTGCCCAACGATAGAAGACCGTTCCTTTTTCCCAGCCGAGCCGGTGCCAACAGCAGCAAACAGAAACGATTTGTACAAAGTCCCTACTCTACAGCCACCCTCAAGATATCGCAGTGAGCTTTGAATTATGCAGCATGTTTGGCCATCATTAAAATTCTGAATAAATCATTACACAACTCCCTACAGAACTGGACCAGCAATATCAAAGTATTTTCCCTCCTGTTCTCTGCTTTATCAGTGACTTTCCACAGGCCATTAGTGAACCCGCTGCTGCTTCTCAGCATCAGGCAACGGAATTTGGAGAAGTCACTCTGACCTTCCTAAAATGCCTCTAATTTTTTAAGGGATGTTTTGAAACCAATCAAAAGAGCGATTTCTTTTTTTTTTTTTTCCCCAGCTCTAGTACTCTGTTTACCTGTAAGAAGTCGTGGCTTTTAAAGTCATCTCAAATGTTAATTGAAAATGAAAACTGAAAAAAGGAACTTTTTCAGTGGGAGGGTTGAATATCCTCACTGGGCAAACCACCAAGAAAAGAAAGTAAGTATAAATAAGCTTTATAATAATATCGCCCTTTGTAAACTCATTTAACTTTCTCCATCAAAAGCTTCAAATATGTTATTCTCTGTTATCTGAGGTCACATAAATCCAATTTCTTGGGAAAAAAAAAGTCAGAGTATGGAAAGAAGATAATGAAAAGTTGCGATGAAAATGTGTTCTGGTATTGAGTGGGAAAGAAGTAAAAGGATTTAGACAAAACTTTGGAGTGAGTTTTCATTTTGCAGTTCACCTTTGTGCCAGCTTGTGTTACTCTTGTTGCTGGCTAATATTATGTCACACAATTAAAACATATTAGTATAGGATTTAAAAGTTAACTTTTTTTTTTCCCCTCTATCTTTGGCATCCTTCTACACCACCCAAAACCCCTTAGGCAGACCTGCTGGATGTGATCACCCAGCATATCTCCATATGGGCTTCACAGACAGGATTTGGCGCAATTTGTTCTATAAAAATCCACCACGTTGGGATTTCTGCAAATTTTATCCCCTTTAATGTCCCTTTCTTAATAGATTTCACTCTGAGGATCTTTCACATATTCAGATCTTGATTTTATTTTACAGATCTCATCTTGTTGTATTGGCTTCTAGCTCAGTGGTTTGTATTGAGTAATTCCACTTACTCTTTGTACCTACAAAAGCATAAGCAACTCTAAGTTGATTTTTGCTTGGTTTTTTCTTGGTTTCTTCCCCACCACTTTTCTGAACTAATAATCAATATCAGGAACAAGACGAGGGCCACATCACAGCTGAGTGCAAAAGAAGAGGGAAGGCAAAGAGGGGCCACCGGGTGTTCTGAAAGTCAAGGGAAGTAGCTCTCAGTTCCCATGAGATACACGAGGAGCCAGCACAGAGACCCAGACTTCCAAAATAACTTACACTGCCAACTCTTCTGTTTAATAAATAATTAGTAACTGACTAATCTACTTGAATTTTGCAAACTAAAAACAACTTGAAGCCTTATTACACAACAGAAAGAGGGTAAGTGTAATGTTCACGATCTTTTCCTGTAGCAATATGGTTTTGTGCACAGGACACATGCAGAAATAGATGAATAAAAATAGAAGACCGTATAAAAAGAATTTGAACAAAACTGTTCAGTCTTTCGGGATGTCGGATATCACCATTATTTTCCCCATAAGTATTTTCAGGATCTCTGCAAAGGAGAGTCTTACTATGAATCACCTCGAGTTTGGCTGGTTTTCGCAAGGCCGCAGGAATGTTCCCACTCTGAAACATATATTTAATTGGAAGGAATTAATCAACCGTTTAGAGCAGAGGTAAAACACAACAGAGTCCATGTGCTTGAGAGCTCAGTAGTTTTTAGGAGACTTGGCTCAGCAGTAAATTGTCTTGCAATCTCTTGATGAGTTCTTACTAAAAATTTGAAATACCCTCAGCATAAAGATTCTCACCTCTCTTCTCTGTTCTTCTTACCCTTCTCTTCTCACTCCACGCTCAACGCTGTGAGCTGTGCTGTAGATAGAGATGTTGCTAACAATTGTCTGAGCATATTTATCCAGTTACAAATGAATTAAATTATTCAAGCCCCAGGCTTTCCACCAGGGAAGGTTTTTTTGGCAAACCCCAGAACATGAAAGGGTTAAAATTTTACTGGGTTATGATGGAGGCCAGCTCTACAGAGCGCTCTAGTCACCCCGCAAGCAAGAGGAACAGGGCATTGCAACACAACGGGCTCTGAACAGCCTGTACGATCCGCAGCTGGTACCACGTCAATGCTAATTAGAGAGAGTTGACACAACTTTTGTAAGGCGGCATGGAGAAAGATGTCTCAACTCGGGAAAACTTGCACAGTTTTTTCTTGAGTAACATTCGGGTTTAGGAAGTATCTGATTTATACAATGGTTTACCTGGGAAAGAGACAGATATTACGTGCGTGCACTCAAATCTGAAAGGAAAGAAAGGGAAGTTAATCTGCCTGAGAGCCGGCGAAGCAGCGTGTAGTAAATGGATACTGTGAGAAAGAAAAACAGAGTATTTGTACAAAGTAATTCAGCTTCCGAGGCAGAAGAGAGAAATTTGCTCAGATTACACGTTATGACAATAATACAGCTCTTTTCAGAAGAGCTGCTAGATGGGACACAACTAGTCAGGTGCCTGATTAACAAAATCTGCAAGACGAGAACGTAAAATCACGCCTGACGGTGCCTTGGGAAGACAAACACCACCAACCCCGATGTCCTCCCCACTTCCTTCTTCTCCCCCAACTTTATACCCTGACCACGACATCCTATGGGATGGAATGTCCCAACTGGGGTCAACTCTCCCAGCTGCCTCCCCTCCCAGCCCCTTGTGCCCCCCAGCCCGTTGCTGGTGGGACGGGGTGAGGAGCAGGAACGGCCTTGACTCTGTGTGAACACCGCTTCGCAATAATTAAAAAGCCCTCGTGTTATCAACACGGTTGCGGCCACAAATACAAAAGACAGCACCACACGAGCAACTATGAGGAAAATTAACTCTATCCCAGCCAAAACCAGTGCATTCACACACACACACACACACACACAAAAGATCAGAACAAACAAAATACTTTAACAAGATACAGGTAAAATACGCAATCAGAGTCAGCTCAGCCCAATTTATAAACCAGGTTGTTATAAGCCATGAAAAGAGAAAAGCCTCAAAGAGGAGAGACGGAGGCACTGAAATCACCATCTACTCAACATTTTCCATTTAAAGAAAGTAAAACAATATCAAACACTACCGACAAGCGTGTACTTTAGAGTTGTTGTTTTTTTTTAAGTGAATTTTCCCTGTGCAAGCAGACACATACAGGCACAAAGCAAACAGCTCTCTCAAGGCTTTAAGCCTATTGTTTTTTGGAGAGGAGGCACTTGGTGCATCTTTAACAGTGCACACCTTGCATTTGAGGTATCTGAGCATCAAAAGAGACAGAACTAGATGATCTTTAAAGTCCTTTCCGACTGGAACCATTCTATGATTCTATGGGAAATTGCAAGTGTACTTCTGAGCTCACAGATACGGCGGCATTTTCCCCACGGCACAGGAGAATTCTGTTTCAAAAAGACAAATAAAGCTGAGAAAAATGCCGAACGGTTACTTGTGTGAATGGTGACCTCAAAGCAGGTCCTCAAAGGTCAGTGAGAAACCAATAATGCAGAGGATGAATTGCAATGAAAACTAAAGCACTTCTTCTTGATAAAAAAAAACGAAAAACACAGCTTAAGAACATGTATTGAAAACCTTGATTTTACAGTGACCCAGATGAGAGGAATTAAGAAAAGTGTCTGACATAGCTTTTTTTTTTTTTTCTGGAANAATAAATAATTAATATAAATAATGTCCATTGAGGACACAAGCAAATGGCCAGTAAAAGTCCCCTTGGGGCTTTCTTTCTTGTCTCTGCTTCTAAAAGAACCCTGAGCTATTTGTTCACAGGATGAAAGTATTTTGGCTGGGCAGGGGAAGAGCAGTGGCCACCATGGGCTGAGGCACAAAAGTCACGGTTGCACGTGCGTTAAATCCAGCAGGAGAAGATGAGTGTTGGTGACACACTGGGCCACTCTGAGTATCGTCAAGGGAGGAATGAAACCCCCTCAGGGGCAGAAAGCTCAGTATTGCATTGGGTATCTATGGGGGTTTATCAGGATGCTCTCCAGGTTGGCTCCAACCTCTCTCTTTCTCTCTTACGTTTGGCCAGATAAAAACCACCCAACCATCTGCAGTGACTCGAAAGCAGAAAAGCTCTCTTATGAGTGGACATGCAGGCAGGGAAGTCCAGGACATGGCAAAATAAGTGTCATCTGAAGCAAGTAAGTTCTCCAAGAGCTGGAAACACGTGGGACAACAGCCAGGTAGAGTCCAGCATTGGACTGCGAAGATGGTTTCAAGGCAGGAGGGGATAGGAGTGACTGTCACAGCCAGTAAAGTGACATGAGGTCCCAGATAAAAGGATTTGGCAGATATGGAAAACCAAATGTATGTTGGAGGAGCAAAAAAGTCGACTCTGTGGAGAGCAAATTCACCCTCCTGTCCAGTGAATCTAGTCTGGAGTGGCTTTCTGGTTATCTGAGCCATTTGCCACTTTAAATACGATAAATCAAACAAATTTGTTGTTGAAAAAATTAACTTGCCTTAGAGGAATTAAAGGAAATGTCCAGAAAATCTCAAGTGTAAAATAACAGCACTAAGGACTGGGAAAAAGTAGGCTTTTTTTTTTTTTTTATAAAAAAGTAAAGTTTGTGCCTGTATGCGGCAGCAGAGAGGGCCAGTGGCCACACGAGTGACAATGTGCATCCACAAAGTCACAGTTTACAAATATTCTCAGTTCCTGGTGCTGCTTCCCCAGTGTTGATGGCAAGTGCTGCAAACAAAACTGAAAATGTCTATTAATGCTTATTAGCAGCTTCTCTTTATTTCATGGGATGAATCATCTCTTGGCTCCCCGAAACTCCAAGTTAATCTTAGAGCCACTCCTGCACTGACTCATCCTCGCGAGTATTATTATTATTGTGATGGGGACTCCAGTGAGATACTCCAGTCCGTGTTACTGGTGCCATAACACAGATCTGATTCATCCCAAAGAGCGTGCTGCCAGTGAGCACAGCGCAGTCCCAGGATGGACGGGACAAGGGAAACGAAGTCAGAAACCTGACATACTTTTTGTTAAAGGATTAGGAAATGGACAAGGCACTTGGCAGCTCTCAAAAACCCAGTTGAGTATTGCGAGCACTGGAGTGATTTACGCTGAATTAGAAGGCACAAGAGCCTCACGAAGCCCTGAGGAATCAAAGAAGAAAATCATTCACTTGCGGGCAGGGCATCATCAAGTAGGAGCTTCCTCATTTCTGCTCTTGCCTCAAAAAAGAAAAAAAAAAAAGGGGGGGGAGGAGACACTCTGACCCCTCTGACCTCGAGGGACAATTTTCATCATAGAATCACAGAAGGGTTTGGGTTGGAAGGGACCTTAAAGCCCCCCCAGTGCCACCCCCTGCCCTGGGCAGGGACACCTCCCACCACACCAGGTTGCTCCAAGCCCCCTCCAACCTGCCCTTGAACCCCTCCAGGGATGGGGCAGCCACAGCTTCTCGGGGCAACCTGGGCCAGGCTCTCACCACCCTCACACCAAACGAGTTCTTCCCCACATCTCACCTCCATCTCCCCTCTTTCAGTTTAAAACTGTTCCCCCTGTTCCTATGGTTCCCCTCCCTGATCAAGGGTCCCTTTAGGGGACTGGAAGGGCTCTGAGGTCTCCCCGGAGCCTTCTCTTCTCCAGGCTGACCCCCCCCAACTCTCTCAGCCTGTCCTCCCAGCAGAGGGGCTCCAGCCCCCACAGCATCTCCGGGGCCTCNCTTGACAGCTCTCAAAAACCCAGTTGAGTATTGCGAGCACTGGAGTGATTTACGCTGAATTAGAAGGCACAAGAGCCCCACGAAGCCCTGAGGAATCAAAGAAGAAAATAATTCACTTGCGGGCAGGGCATCATCAAGTAGGAGCTTCCTCATTTCTGCTCTTGCCTCAAAAAAGAAAAAAAAAAAAAAGGGGGGGAGGAAACACTCTGACCCCTCTGACCTCGAGGGACAATTTTCATCATAGAATCACAGAAGGGTTTGGGTTGGAAGGGACCTTAAAGCCCCCCCCAGTGCCACCCCCTGCCCAGGGCAGGGACACCTCCCACCACACCAGGTTGCTCCAAGCCCCCTCCAACCTGGCCTTGAACCCCTCCAGGGATGGGGCAGCCACAGCTTCTCGGGGCAACCTGGGCCAGGCTCTCACCACCCTCACACCAAACAAGTTCTTCCCCACATCTCAGCTCCATCTCCCCTCTTTCAGTTTAAAACTGTTCCCCCTGTTCCTATGGTTCCCCTCCCTGATCAAGGGTCCCTTTAGGGGACTGGAAGGGCTCTGAGGTCTCCCCGGAGCCTTCTCTTCTCCAGGCTGACCCCCCCCAACTCTCTCAGCCTGTCCTCCCAGCAGAGGGGCTCCAGCCCCCACAGCATCTCCGGGGCCTCCTCTGGCCCCGCTCCAAAAGGTCCATGACCTTCCTGTGCTGAGGACATTCAGGTCTCTCCAGAATCTTGAAGAACCTATTGTAAATATGTGTACAACTTGTAATTTCTCCACTGAAGGATGATGGAATGAGCACTATCAGATATGACCGGTGCTTGTAATGAAACTCATCAGGATTGTCAAAGTTCCACACAAGTCTTTACAACTCCGGAACAACCTTACTAGAAACGTGAAATAAAATGTGTCATTCCTTAAACCTATTAGCTAAATACCAATTTACTGTGGATTTCAGAGGCAGTAGAAGTAACAAGGCAGTATTATGGTCCCTTAATGGACTATTTAGCTGCAGGTCACAAATATCCTGCTGCGACACCCATCAGTAGGAGGTTTGTAGCCAGGTCCCAGGTAATAGAACCACAGCCTCTACAGCAAAGGGAAGATGTGATCTACTCTAAAGCATCCTCCTGCTCCTCCAGAGGTATTTTTTGGGCTTGGGGTTTTTTTCCTTCAAATGGCATTTCCCTCCCCTGTTCCTCCCACTACCTCTTGCCACTGGGAAACTGAAGAGGACAATAATCCACAGCTCCATCAATACACATGGAGGTCACCTGAATTAAAACATACTCCTGAGCTTGCTTAGGCTGTAATGCACAGACCCCTTGGAAGCGTTATCCTAATTGAAATGATCTGAATGTAACAACAAAACAAAACAACCTCATTTATTCTTATTGGACATGGAGTTGGGAAGGATAAAACAGAGAGAAGAAATAACTTCTCACTCTCAATAACATAGAGATGCTTTTCCCTACTTCTCATACCTCTCTTTGGTGAATGAAATGTTAAAAATTTGCTACTGAATTTAACACAAAAATGTGATTACCAGACAGGATGGTTCACCTGTGTTATTACACTCGATATTTACAAACATAGTTATCACAGAGGGTAAGCCTAATTACTCCTAATTAGCGCTCTTCCCTCTCACAGTCAAAACTGGACTTAATTTTATTCTAGGAAATGACCTTCACTGAGTCTGACGTCCTCTCCTGCTCTGGATCCCTCAATAATAACTTATATTCAATGCTCTTTACAGCCACCAAAGGCTGACCCAGGCAGGAGAATTGTTTCCACAGACTTTTTGCATAGGCATGTCAAAAAGCAACAGTGACATAGGAAGGTTTAAGTTATGTCACAAGTTAGCAATCCACACAATAATTAACCAATCTCTCTTATTTTCCAACAAAGCTTTTGCCACATGAACAAATGAGAACTTATACAATGCTGCAGGATAAAAATGAAAAGGGCCAAATGAAAGAAAACATCAAATGTAATGTAAACTCGGCCAAGTCTTGCAATAGCGTAGCACAAAAACTTGAATATAGTTCATACAGAAAAATTAAATAAGAGAATTTGTAACTGATGTAAGAAAGGTGTGAGAATCCAGAGCACCCTGAAGCTGAATAAGGCAAATTGGGATTTACTCAAGGCATCTACGTCACCCATCTTCAAATCTGAAATTGAAGAAATAAATTCCTTTCCTGTGTTTCGTTTCTCTTTTCCACCCAACCGCACACAGCCAAGATAAATGTATTCAGGGAAACTGCGCAAGAATCGCGGAGACCTCGATGATGGATCTGTAACGCTTGTGTTATAGAGATAACTGTGGTTTTACTGATAAGACATTCAATTTACATATCTCTTGCAAGTGATACAACTCATCACTCTCACTGTTAGATTCCTCTCACCCTGACTTTTATATACAACACTGAAGCTCAGCCCTTTCTGGGCAACTTTTCTGTGGAAACAGTTTGCTCTGAAGAATAAAATAATCCTGTCTCCAGCTTCCATACCAGTTCTGAACGTAGAAATCCACCCCTTTTAAAGCTTTCACTGGGCAATGCAAGATCCCTCATTTTCCACCACGTTCCTCCAGGCCTAATTCCAATTTGATTCCTAAATCCTGTATTTAATTTACACGCTGGAATCACTTTCACTGGAATGCCGGGTATACAATACCTGCCGTGCCCGGTGTGCCGTGTTTGGCTTGCCTGGCCCAGCAAACTCCAGGCGGGTTCGTTATCTCCCCGTATCTTGGATTGTAAATTCCTGAGGGCAGCGACCGAGACCTCAACGCGGTGCTGGATCCTGCTGAACACACATCGGGAGGGAAACACGAACAGTAAGTTTCCATGACTTCACCAGTTGCCAAACATTTTTCACTACAATAATTGCCAGCCAACGGGGGAAGTTCCTGAACGCCCGTATCGGCTTCAGAAGCTGATAGAAATTTAAGCAGCGTATTGAAACCGGGCGATAACCAAGGGAACATAACACAAATCCCTCTGGGCACCAAAATACTGGTGAATTAATGGGGTTTTAAAGCGCAGTTGAGTTTGTTACACCTTCAGGTTGCGTTCTGTAGCAACCATCTTGTTCCCATCCATTCTGAAAAAAAACCCAAGAAACTTCCTATTGCTTCTATTTTAACAGTATTTCAACTGAAATCAGCAGAAATAATCCTCAAAGATTCAATATGCTGTGAGTGCCCTATTTGGACACAGCACACTGACCATGGTGTGACTTTTATGCTTTTCCAGCTGTACATTTGCTTTTTCAGGTACTTGGGAACACGGGCAGGGGGAGCATTTTTTAACCGAAGTCAAGAAAATTCAGTAACTCGCGTTTTACAAGTAAGATCACTTACCTTCACTGCAAACTCCCAAGCACTGCGTGCCAAAGCCAGCTGGAGCACACAGCAGTGGACGTTTTTATTGTACTGATTAGATTATTTATAGGGATAAGAGGGAGATATCACTGGGTGCGGTCGCAGGAATTCTTAGGTGTCAAAAGACCTCATCGCTGGGGGGTAAATGGCCCTTTTCTCATTTTGGGAAGAAAAATCAGCAAATCCAGTTTGACTTCGGAAACCTTTCCTGCCATTCATTGATCCCTGACATGTACAAAAGAGCATTTAGAGTTCCACTTCCAAAACACACCTATATATTGCTTGACAAGTGCTTAACCCCGCTCTCCATCTTCCTTGTTCTGAAGCGCTGTCATTATTTCTCTGACAACGACACCATCAGTTTAGGCAGAACCCAGTTAATTCCACAAATGTAATTAAAAAAACCCAAACCACATGCATGGAATATTCGTAAATCACAGTTTCTGCTTAAATGCGTAATCCTGCCTTGCTTCTAAAATTGTAGCACTGCCAGCAGTTAATAACAAGCAGAGGGTTGAAAGCTTTATCAGGGCTCTAAGAATGGTATAAACACATGAATAAATAGGTATCCAAGAAAAGGTGTGTATACACCGAAATTCTGATTGTATAATAATGCACAGAAGTCTGTTTTCAAAAATTTGGTGAGTCCAATTCAGCCAAAAAGTGACATTAACCATCCTGTTTGCAAAATTTTATTTTATCAGTCCAACAGTGGTATTTTCAAAATATAATATTGCCCATTTTCCTCCTTTCTAAGACATGAGCACACAGTTGCTGGCTGCTGCTGATGAATAGAACTTCCCTTACTGTTTTCCAAAGAACTGGGATAAGGCAGCTACATTTCATTTGCAGCCTTATATTCTTATAAAATGTCCTTCTGACTGGAAGAATAACTTCTCTTTTCTGCTCTAAGAAACATCAACACATCATTAGTATTAAATACACAGTGAGTTACAATAATAAATTATTTTCTAATATAGACAGTGAGCTAGAAAATTTCTTTCAAGTGCCCAAAGATGATACTGCATCTAAATTTTAATTGGTTATTTCCGAGGTTTCATAGTATTCCAAATACAAGTGCTTTCAGACTCCTTCATTTTCTTTTGAGTGTTTTCATGAGTTTTGTACAAATGAAAACACTCAGATCTCATAAACAAACAAGTGGACAAAACTACTTTTCTTTGGCCACAAGAAAACACAGAAAAAAAAAAAAAAAAACAAAAATAACTTAAAAGAATAACAAAGATGCAAAGGTTATTTCTTGACCTAAAAATGTACTATTTAATTGAAAAATATATCAGTCCAAGGACACCAATATACTGATGTTCATTGCCACAACGGGATGCACATCTAAAACAACCCTGCAGAGATAGATTATTCCCAGACCCACCCTCCACAATCCAACGAAAGGCAGAAACAAGCACGGTTTTGCCCCAACTCCCCCCATCCCAGCATAGATGGGACAAAGCCCTTCATGTTCAGAATGTCCTATAGGAAACCGAAAACTGGGAATGACAGAGTTTCTCACAAAAGGGAATATTTCAGGTTTCCTCCCCTAAGAAAGAATCAAGGTGGGGGAAACAGTCAATGTGGGATTGGTGTTGACATGGTCAATATTTATCTTTTTTTTTTTGCTTTAAACAAATGTAGAATAGCCTCATGGAATTCCATGTTGCATTACAGACAGATAAACCTCTTCTACACCCAAAGGCACAAATAATGCCTTTTCTCCGCTATTTATACACTTTTTTGAAAGTCTGAAGATTCAGAGTAAGAGCAGAATACAGTGTGACATAAAAAAGTTTGTCAGGAGATTAATTTTTTTTATTTAAAAAAAAAAAAAAAAAAAAAAAGAAAACCCAAAATGCTTATTCCTAATTTTTCCAGCTGGGGTTAAACCACAACATCCTACTGAAAAACAGGCTGGTAGAACATACACCAACATTTTATAATATAAAAAAAGGCCCATGTTCAAAACAATACCCACCTGCTTTGTGAAATTTTGGGATGCCCACCCTGAGGGCCCCAGCAGACCCTCTACCTGGCTGGGCGCTTCGTTAAAACTCTTAATTAACTTCTAAGGGGAGGAAAGGGAACTCACTCCCCAAGAAAAACCTATCAGCCTCATCTTGAAAAAACATAGGACAATTAAAAGCCAGTAATACCCAGGGTAGGAGGCATTTTGTTTCTTAACATCACACCAAAAAGATTTTCTGCATCAAAACTTCTGCTCCGTGTGTTTTGATGACAAACCTTGGCCCTGATTTTATCTTTGGGGTAAAAGATGCAAAGGTTTCCCATCGCCTTTGGTGTTCCCTCACAAAAGGAAACAAAGGGCAAGAAAGCAGTTAATAGATATTTTAAATAAATTATACCAAAACCCAGCGGTAATGGAAGTGACCAAAGTTCTGTATCACTCAGGATTTGACCAACTGCAATAATAAAACACTTAATAATTATTTACAGTGATAAACGGCTCAGTTATCACAACCCCAGTTTGGTGTTTGCAGAGCAATTCATTTTAGCTCAGAAAAAGTTAAAAAACGCGCCTCTGCTGCCATCGTGTGGAAAGTACCCATTTTGCATCGGTTGGGTTCCCTTTGCTGCATCAAACACCATTTCTAGAGCAAATTGCTTTCTCTTTTACTCCGCTGCCCTTACCTATTGGACATGTAAACGTTTTTTAATAGGGCAGTATCAGTTTAGCATGAACCATAGGTTTAGGATGGATATCAGGAAAAATTTTTACACGGAAAAGGCTTGTCAGCCCTTGGAAGATGCTGCCCAGGGCAGTGGTGGAGTCGCCATCCCTGGAAGCTTTTAAAAGCCGGGCAGACGTGGTGCTGAGGAACATGGGTCAGTGGTGGGGTTGGCAGTGTAGAAGAGCACCAAGACTTTAAAGAAAATCCGACAAGTCTTTTCCTCAAATAACAGAACTTTTAATTAATATACTCTTAGATCCCACTCACTCACTGGGCAACGACTGACCTGCCGCAGACTTCTTTACACGTAATAAAAGCAAAAGTTCAACTTGTGAGTATCAGCACTTAAACAACCTTATAAACTCGTGCAAGACTGACGTGGCCATAAAAACCTCCGCTCACCACTAATAAATCACTCCTCCTCTTTACTTTAATGGCATCAGCGTAAACCCAAATGCTAACAGTTACTTCTAGATTTACAGCACTGTACCTGAGCACCTGGATCCATGTGGTTTAGTGTGTGGTTAGTTCTATTCATATTTAAAAGTTTGGAAGTATACAGAGTAGAAATATATAGGCTTCAAACAAAGGAGAGTAAAGTTGCACTTATAATTTGTCTGCGCACAATCAGAGAAACAGGTCTCTTTGTGTCAGAGATAGTTTGAACTCTTACCTCAGAGCCATATATTCCACAGGGGAAAGGCAGTGCAGAGTGTAACAAGAGCAGCAGTTTCCCAGCCACCCCCAAACTGACCTTCCCCCCTGTCCTGCTCAGTCTCTGCAGAGGCAAGCAGTCACTGATGGCCCCACACAGACAGACGTGTGGTTTCTAGAGGTCTGTGGAGTGGAAAATAGAGGAGCCTGTAGCTTGGTTCCAGAAAGAAAATGAAAGAGTCGCATTGAACACAGAGAGATTAATTCAACCAACACCTCAAACTACAAAACACCTTTGAACGTCCACCAATCAACTGCAGAAATGCTATTGTTTAATTCAGCTGGAAAAAAAAAAAAAACAACTCTATTTGCCAGAGCGATGCCTTCCACTTCATAGACTCATTTAGGTTGGAAAAGACCTTTAAGATCAAGTTCAACCATCAACCCAACAATGACAAAAAACCACCACTAACCCATGTCCCTCAGCACCACGTCTGCCTGGCTTTTGAACACCTCCAGGGATGGTGACTCCCCCATGTAGACAGGGGAAAGGGGACAGAGAAAGGGAGGGAGACCAGAGTCATTTCTCTGTCCATAGCCTCTGGTGGAGACCTGGGGATGTGTTCTCTGTGCTGCTGATGGAGATAGTCAGATCACACATGCTGGAAAAAGCTTCTAAGAAGATGCTTGTGTCCATAACATGTCACTGCCCAGCACCGTACTACAAAGCACTGCAGGACATGTAGGCAGAACTTAAAAAGGGATTTATCAGGTTGGTTTCATTTAAGTGTTCTGCTTTAACTTAATAGAATCACCTGGTGTGCCACTGAGATGATCCTACCACGAACTTATGGTCCAATTACATTATCACAACCAACAAATAGAGATAAAGGTCACAATGAAGAATGTACCTGATTTTATTACCTCAAATCACCTGTTGCTTGTTCTGATGTCTCCTACTTTATTTTTTGTATCCGCAAAGTACATAAGGTGCATTTAGTGGGATGTGAGAACACTCCTGAAAGGAAAGGAACGTACATAAAATTATGATTTCTGGAGTGTTTATTTTTCTAACCTAATGAAAACTTCTCTGCGCCCCATTTAAAGCCATCTTGCCCAGGAGTTTCTTCATGCACCTTAGAAAAATCTTGTCAACACGAGGCGCGCAGGTGGAACGCGTCAGAGAACAGGGAGCATCAGTTGCCTTCAAAACATCCCAGTTTACACAGAGGATTGTGGTATTTTCAATAGGTTTTGTAGGACTTGGAGCACCACACCCCATACCCTGCAGAAAATCCCTTTGCCAAATGGCATTGCCACCTTTCTTCCTAAAATGGGGTTTGTTTATATAGGATCCCTACAGGCTGGGAGGGTTCCAGAGAGTCCCCCAGGACGACCCTGAGGAGAAAGCCCTACTTAAAATATTGGCAGCACATAAATTCCTCCTTTTAATGGCAACCACTTTACATTGTTTAGCACATTTAGCAGGATTTAGAGACGAACCTAATAGAGTCGCAAACTCTCAGAAAAAAAGTCTGGGGGGGTGGAGGGGGATGAAAAATAAAATGGTGAGAGCTGAAATACCTGGTGGCTGCCAACAGGACTTGAGCAAGCGCGGCGTGAGCAGGTGAAATAAAATCTGGTGACTGTGAGGGGCCTGACGACAGCTCTGGGTCGGCTTCCCCTTCTCGACTGTTTCCACTTAAACTCACTCCTGCATCTGTTACATATTTAGGGGGTGGTTTTATTCGTGGCTTTGGATCCGTCGGAGCAGGTGAGCGTGTGTTCAGGAGACAACCGAAAAATGAAAAGAGAAGTTAAAAGGAAGGCATGAAGCGGCTGGGAGAAAAGCAGGCAAACAAAGCGCGCTCTCTGCAAATAATGGCATCCGCGTTTTAATTGGGTCTGTGCCCACTGAGTGCAGACAAAATGAATAAAACAGGTTAATTTCACAGTAAACCAGGGGAGAGGAATTTGACGCGAATAATCTCTCTTGGCAAGCACTGCCCAAATAGCAGCAAATATATACACGTACCACGGGCAAGTCCCTATCACACAGGGATCTTCCCACCCTTCTTATTTAGGATATTACTTAAAACTCACTTTATAATCTTACCTGTTTTCCTCTGTATTTATGTGTTGACAGTGGCCCCGAGTCAGGAAAGCACCTGGTACACGCTTGAGATCCAAACGTGTAGTGGCAGGGAGACGAGGTAATTCCCCACAAAATGCCTTTCCTGAATAGGAATTCTCAGGCCAAAGGTGATGAAATTATGCTTTTGTTCTCAAGCTAGTCTTGGAGGGAAGAGGGGAAAAAAAAAAAAAAGGAAGAAAAAAAAGGGGAGAAAGGGGGGAATAAAGTAAAGTAGAGAAAAGAAGAGGAGGGAAAAAAGAAGAGGAGGGAAAAAAGAAGAGGAGGGAAAAAAGAAGAGGAGGGAAAAAAGGGAACACACAGACTTCTCTCCAAAGTATTTCTTATATTCTGGGTTATATTTAAAGGGTTTGGGGTTGGTTATTTTTACATATAACTTTATTTTAATACCATAATTGCTGGTTAGGACAATAAGCAGCCATATGTTTGGGGTATATGAGAAAGTATTAAAATAAATTATAACAAATAATTTCCTTTGTATTGCTGTGAGTACTTAATTCTGACAGGAACTGGGAAGGACTCCACAGTCCAATAAATTATAATTTCACATCTGAAAAGTTCAGAGGTGCTGCGCAAACGTTTAAGCACTTGAGCAGCTCCTCCCTCAGAGGACTATAAAGGAATTCAAAAATCCAAACATCTGCATTAAGGCACAGCGACGTGACACGTTGTCTCGTCTTCAGTCGGCAAAGGCAGTTTCAGATGTTGCCCTGCCTTCCCTCCCTTCCTTCAGGTGCTCCCTGAAAAGAGGGGAGATGGAGCTGAGATGTGGGGAAGAACTTGTTTGCTGTGAGGGTGGTGAGAGCCTGGCCCAGGTTGCCCCGAGAAGCTGTGGCTGCCCCATCCCTGGAGGGGTTCAAGGCCAGGTTGGAGGGGGCTTGGAGCAACCTGGGCTGGTGGGAGGTGTCCCTGCCTGTTTAAACAAAGGCTTAAAACATCTGTCAGCTCTTCAAGCTGGAAAGAGAACTAACGTCACACCGGCTGCAAAAGAATAAGGAGAGAAAAAGACACAGGGAGGGGAGAGAAGCGATGTATGAGTTAGTCCTGGGGATTTAGGGAGTAGAAAAAAAAGGCTCAAGGTCAATTTAGAGATGTGTTTGTCAATTTTCGATCAGTTCTCTCCAATACTTGAATAAATTTAGTTTTCTCCAGAGCACAGTTAGGGAGGCAGACAAAAACAATGTATCACAATGTCATTATAAAAATAAATGAAGAATCAAACAGACCATTTTCATTTCTTTCGTAGTGATTTTTAACAGAAAGAGCTTTATCCTCTTCGAGACAGTTACAAAAACAACTTGTTGCTGGCTGTCTTGATAGAACTTTATTGCCCCTTTTGTGAAACCGGAATCGATCATCTTCATTTTTACATGGAAAACATTTCACGCAGCTGTAAGAAATACTGGAAACACTTGTTGCTTTCAAGTTCCTGCAGGTATTTTAAACAATTCTATCTCAAAATGCCATTTCACAGAGAAAACAGCCTGGCTAGAGGAGATCACCCCACGATATATTTGTTTCTCATTCAGGAAGCAAGCCATCTCCCTCGGTTCAAGTATCCAAGTGCATGAATGGACACCTCTGAATGGTGCTGCTGTGATTAAACCTTCAACATTCTGCTGCACAGAAAGACTAGAATTATATTCCTACCAGATGTCGCTCTGGAACGGTTTTATGCTCTGCAGAGAGACTGCAGAGTATGATTTATCACCCTACCTGGAGTGAAACGACGGCAAAAGGAGCGTCGCCAGTGATGAACGACAATTCCAGCTGATGGGAATTTACTAAAGGAAGCCAAAAAATGGCATCCTCGCACTTGAGAGCTTGGAAAAGCAGCCTGGAGCAATGAGACCTGCCGGAATTTCTGTAACTGGTGGCCTTCCACTGTCTGCTTTCAACGGGGGAATTTCACAGCGTCGATTCCGGGGCCCAAGGCCACACACAGTGTCACTTTGGTCATCTCTGGGAAAAGCATTTAAACATCAGCACGGCTTTATGCAGACACAAATTTTCCAGCTGACATAGCTTTACTTAAAAAAAAGGACTCAAAATTAGGTGTTTTCAAATCCTTGCAACCTGAAACCTGGATTTCCAACACATTGGGCCTGAATCTCTCTGCTACAAGACAATAAGAATGAGATTTTTCAATTCTTTGAGAGATGAATCAGTTCCCACCTCTCAGGGTGCTGTGCATAATCTGGGAGGATTTGAAATCTGCACACACCTATTCCAGTGAAATAACTTTCAGGAGGAGTCGAGGTCTTTATTTTCGATAACAGATCAACAGAAAAATAAAAGCAGCAAACCTTGTTCACATTATACTAATGTCCCTCAAATGCCTGGACTTTTTTTTTTTTTTTTCAAAATATTTAATGAAAATATCAAATATTTAAACTCACTGACCCCCACCCTTTTTATTTTTGTTTTAACATTTTAACATTAATATTTGGGGGTTTGAAGTTCCAGTCAGCATTGCATTAACTGTTGCTCTAACAAGTGTTAATGCAGTTCCTGCCTTCCCTCTAAAGGGCTATAAAAACATGCTGCTTTCAGGATTGAGGTAAGGATATAAATCTTGGCTCCAGGTGTTTCTGAACCACTTTCCATAATCTGAAATTAAACCAGGTTTGACCAACTCTGAATAAAGTCCAAATGCAGTATAGGTTTGTACCAAGTGAAACTATCCTGAGTATGGAAAATAAACCCAAAATTCTTGACGTATTTGCTTTCTGAAGGGCAGATGAAATCAACTTTAAAACCAGATTTAAAAACCCAGCTGTAAAAGGGGTACACAAGAGTGATGAATGAGGGCTGAGCGCCATCCAGATCACATTCTCAGTGGTAAGAACTACAGTAAGCAACCAAAAATTCCACTCTCAACTAACAATTCACTTTAAATTAGAACTTGCAGTTACTCTTCCAAATTTAAGTCCATAGCTATCCTGTATATCAGAAAAACACGCTTAGCGAGAGCATAACAAAGACAAACAATGACCTTTTCAGCATCGTTCCTGGTGCTGTTTCAGTGTTATACTTCAGGTTTGCTTCATTAGAAGGAAAATCAGCTTAAATGCTCCATGGACACAGCGCTGGTGTGGACCCCCTGAATATACCCCTCTACTGTCTGCACCAGCCAAGGTCTCCCTCCATAAAAGAGTCCTGTCTCTATACATTTACAGAGGCATGTATTTATATTTAGCTCAGAACGATAGAAGAATAATGGACACTTCCACTAGAAACGCTGGGAGTTTAAAATTTGGAGGCAGTAAAACATCCCCTAATGGTTAACTCAGTGAATCACAACAGCCCACTTATTTTTAGAGTGGTTATTTTCTCATCGTTGTCATTTTGCCTCAATAGCTATAATATATTAGCAATAATATTCATTTTGCTAATGATTCTTCAAGTTTGCTATTTTTTTTTCTCAAGTACTTAAAACCAAACACTAATTTGGACCTTTTTTCCCTTAAATAAAATATAAACAGTATTTTATATTATCTGCCCATGCACTTTTGTCAGCCACCACTGCTTCTATGTTGCATTTAACCTACCAGATTCCAAGTCTACAGTTCAAATAACTTAATCATGCCATTTTCTTACCGCATTTCAGATTTTTTTTTTTGGTATCACTTCAGGTTTTCTAGCTCTGGAAAACAGACGGGGGCGCACACAGAGATGCAAACAGGCAGCGGTACTTTCTGGAATTGCCTCTTTCTTCATAATTCTGAAAAATCGGTCAGCAAGACCGAGACGTGCCGTATGCTTGACGTGCTGCAATCACAGGTATGTACTGCAGGATGAATATTGCTTTCCAGATCTATGGGAAATATGTAAAACACTCTTGAGAACGTAAGAATTGCTAAACACTAAAGGGAGAAAACATGGAGTACTGCGCATCAGTGATTTGGCTGCCTATTATCAGTCTGGTTATTTTTTTGAAGGGAAAAACAGAGGAGAAAAAGGGGAAAAAATAATTTTGTGGCTGTTTTTTTTTTTAATTTTACATTAGAATAGGTAACACAATCACATGAACATGTTTATCGTAGCCAGTTCTGGTCTTCAATCTGTTCTGCATTTAGAAGTGGATTCACACACCCCTCAGCAGTTATCAGAAGTGATAAGCTTTCAGTGAGGAAAAATATTTTATGCTGAAAAGTGACATTTGTTCCATTGCTTAAAATACAACTTTATTAACAGGTGTGAGGAAGCTGACAGAACTTCCATGCTGCTGAACTCATTTTGCACCACCTACAGGAACAGCCATTCAAAAAAAGAAGTTTGCAGACACAACACAGTTATGATCTGGGTTTTTTTCAGAATATAAGGGAGAATTGCAGTAGCTCGCGTGTCATTAGGAAGTCAATCAGTAAACACTGGCAAATTTTTAATAACCACCCAGAATAAGAAGTGGTCGCTGTTAAAGCAAGTGTTGGAATAGCTCAAGCCACTTCATCAATAGCAGAACCCTGCAACGCCCCTCAGTGCATGGAACTACAATTCATGTGGAGTTCAAATCTCACCTAGCTTTCAAGCATGAAAATAGTACAGAAAACCTAATTAAAATTACAGTAAAGACAAAAATCTGTATAAAATCTGTAGAGGTTTTTAAAACGCTGTTAGAGTTTGCTAAAAAAACCCCAACAAACAACTCAGATATGTCCTACAGTTACAGACCCTGGTTGTATACACTCACGTTCCAAATAATATCCTGCCTTGTGATGCCACGAGAGAGATTCACTCCTTAAGCAACCGACAATTTAAACTGTTCACAACAGTTTCTGGAGAGTGCTGGGAAGAAGGAATCAGGGATCCTCACAGGAAGGCTACGAAAGAGAAAACATAGGGGGTTTTGCAATGTAAGAAATCCACAAAAGTCAAAATTGCGCAGTAAAATGAACAGCAGCGAAACAAAACCTTCAGGTTCAGCAATAGCTTTAGCTATTAGGTATTGATTTTTAAGCTTCCTAACAGGGACACTATTTAAAATTTGAAAAAAACCTCACCATTTAAAAGCAGGAAAAAACAACGAGGAGACAAGGAGCCTGTTTTCTGTGGGATCCGGACGATTTTTTTTCCCCAAGACAACACTAAGCTTCAGGTTATTACTGATAGAACAGTATAGTTCATGACAGCATCTTATAATTATTAAACTATTGTTAATGACCTTTCTTGTGCTTTTTCCAAGTAAATGAACTGCCCCCTCTCCAGTCAACAGCAGCAGTAAAATCCTCTACTGACATGAGAACGATTATATGCCATTTTGTTAAAAACAGGGTAAAATCAGGAAGGCGAAAGGCTATTGGGAAACGCAGTGTGAAATCTTAGGTTTTTTCTCAGCTCTCAACTTTTAGACCACCCTCAGCTTTGCAAAACCTCCAGGAGCCTCTGAAAACCTAAAAAGAAGGTGAATCTGAAGGAAACAAGCCCCAGCCCTTTGAGGAGAGGCTGGAATAGCAAGTGCACGCATTAAAGTAAAGTGGAGGAAGAAGCTACAGGGATTATTATGGATAAAAAAACCTGAATATTTACCATTTTAGAAAAGTGGGTTCTCCTGACTCACTACAGGATGGAGATATGGAAAGCAGACTAGGTTTCTGCTTAACAACGAAATTATGAAATCCTTAATGACTTTGCAAGTAAAAACCAGCACAGCAAGTGTGAGCAGCTTTAACGAACCTGGCAACACGTTTGGATGGAGAGCTTTTTAAGAATCTGAAGAAAAATAAAGTAGCCTAATGAAGGACAGTTAAACCGACGGCATAATTTATGTCAGATTATGTCTAGAAAACGGCATTGTCACAGTTTGACCTACCTATACATCAAAGGAGGGCTGAAGCTCCCACGAGCAGAGGCAGTTGGGCCCAGCTGGGCTTCATTAGGGGTTTCCACCAGAGGGTTAGACCCTCCTGCCTCTGTTGACAGATGGTTGAGTAATACTTTATTTGGTTGCTTTTCCGCAAAAGGGCTGAAATGAAATGCTTTTGCTGACAGGAATCTTCCCAGTAACTTGGATTTGCAGCGGTACCTGCTTCTCCCAGGTCATCAGATGCAATCTCAGCTATTTCAGTAAAGGAGCTTTGACTTTTCCTCATTTTCAGACTCCTGAGTAGTCTTGAGGTCTCCAGCCGACAAGTTGTTAAAGCTCAGTACCAGGCAGGGGGTCTCAAAAATCCAAATAAAGAGGGAAAAAAAAAAAAAATGCATGAAGTCTTTCATACTAAACAGACACCATGGTTAAGTGAGCTGAGTGGTCAGCTTAAAGGTGTTTATCTCTTTAATGGGAGTTTAAATGTAAAATCATTACCCCGCAGTTAAAAGCTGTTATTAGGCACCAAGCGGTATGTTACCTTCCACCTCTGAGAGTCTGAAATGAAGGTCCCTTTGAAGGGAGCTCGGTTTAAAGTTGCAGTTTCTGCACACACATTCCCAAGAATCCATCAATCCATCCATCAATTCCAAGATTGTCTTTTTGTGCTTTCCCGAGACAAATGTCTTAATTTCCTTCATGTGACATAAACATTAGATACGTGACACCAGCAAAGGATTCAAAAGGAGAAGCAGCACCTTCTTCAGCATCTTCGTTTTAAAGGGTTGTTTAGGTGAGAAATTCCATTTAATACTATGCTTCCAATATTCTCCATCAAGCATCACAGCACATATCGAGGTAACACCCCCCCAAAAACCCCAAATTTTGACCCAAGAAAAAAGGAAATTAAAAGATAGAATTGTTTTGCCTGGATAAATCAGGGGGAACAGGTAAAGAAATAGAAATATATGGGTACAGATGGCTGCAATTTTGGAAAGGTTCTGAAGATAACAGATATTCCTGATTTTTTCTTTCAGACAATTCTCTGGAACTTCTAGAGTGACAGGTAAGATACTGATAAGGCTCACTGTTAAGTAAAAACTTAGAAAAATCTAGCAGGAAAAAGAAAGTGTAAAAGACAACGAAAAGCTGAAGTAAACTTACAAGAAGGCTGTTAGGACACAGATTTAACCTGAAATACCCTTTTCCCTGATTTAGCTGAGCAGCTGCCGCTAGAAAGGAGAAATACCAAGTCCAAATCTGTCATAAATGCTCTGGAAGGGGTGATTATTTTGTGATACGATAATTTTGCTGATAATATTCAGGTTGTTGAGAAATACTGAGAAAGAAATATTTACTGAAAACACTACCTGAGTGAAAGAAATTGCTGACAAAGTTCAATACTGACAAACATATAAAACAAGGTATGTGAGAGCTCTAACTTTGCAGTGCTGGGCTCCGAGCCAGTTACCCCCGTCCAAAATTGAGATACTGGATGTACAGATGGGTGTAAGAGGCAAAACAGCCCTTTTTGAAACTCGCAGAGACTTTACATTTTGCTGTGAAGAACTTGTGTCTCAAAGAGAAAGTAGAAAAGGGAAGATCAGAATACAATTTATCTAGAATCCCAGGCTAACACCTCTTCAGATAACACTGGAAACACTCAGTTTCCTGCTGACCTGTTAATGTTCAGCAAGCATTGGTTTTGCAACTGAAGTTTACTGTCTATGTATTTTATCTCTATTCTTTCTCTCCAGTCATGCAATTTATACACAAATATAGTCGCAATTTTACCAGTAGGCTCTACTACAGCTTCCTCGGGGTATTTCCCTGCGTTGCCTTTTCTAGGCCACCACCTCCCTCATGGTTCACGTCCTGCAGGAGCCTGCAGAAGGTCCACGGTGGTCTCCCTCTTCCTTTTTCCCTTTATTTTGAGAAATATCCCAATATCTCGAATCTCTACCAACACAACAGGGCAAGGTAAGATGAGCAGCACTCTTGCTATCGTACTTGACTGATCCTGTTTCTTTATTCCCTCTATTTCTTGCAGCTGTCTCTCTCTGAAATGCAAGGCATAAAAGTATTGGCAAGCAAAATATTCACACATTCACCTGATACAGTAATAAACACCATTCATAGTTTCCTCCTTACTGAAGGAGAGCAAAATAGATCAGCTTAAGCACAATGTTATTCCAAGAAGATAATGCAGGGGCTTAAGGTAATAGACGTGCTCAAAGCTGTATTACAATAATGTGGCTGGAAACTGTTTCTGGCATTTCTTAAAGCTCTTGCTTTCGGATTCTTTTTCTTTCAAATAATCACAGAGTAAATGCTGTTTATCCGCAAATACAGGCAGCATTGATATTTTTCTTTATTGATTTTCAACAACAGGAAAAATGAAGATATAAAACTAGAAAGGAGAGGCAGCTTTGGCACCAACCGCAGAAGCAATGAGCTCTGTCTTCTCTTCTCTCCCAGGTGTGTGTTCCAGACATTAAACACACGAAGCAGTTTCTGAAAGAGAAAAGCATAGATTCAGTT
This sequence comes from Calidris pygmaea, assembly GCA_003697955.1. Taxonomy (NCBI): domain Eukaryota; kingdom Metazoa; phylum Chordata; class Aves; order Charadriiformes; family Scolopacidae; genus Calidris; species Calidris pygmaea. The sequence continues at coordinate 2,898,619 of QJSC01016004.1, forward strand.
TGTAAAGAAGCAAAACATTAGCAGGCCAGGTATGAGGAAGGTAGAAAGGAGAAAAAAAGGGGAATAAAACTCCCTTTTATCTACAAAAGTAGTTCTAGCTGAATTTACAATAAGGATTATGTGACATACCTGCTAATAATTATTAATTAGCTGGAATTCACTGGGCCTACCCATAATTACGTGCAATAGTGTATTCTTCACTGACAGCAGGAAAATCTTTCTTATCGAGGGAGTAGATAGGCATTGAGAGATGCCCAAAATGCAAACCAGCAATTTCTACCAAGATTTTAAGAAAATACTCTTGTGAATCTTCTCTTAAAAGTTAGAAAAAAAATTAAACAAATCATAGGGATTGTATCTGCAACAGGCTCAGTGTTACAAATAAGGGCCCACATGAAAAATAAAAAGTGAAAATAAAATTGAACTTCTCTTTAAAAAGAAAACCCCACCATTTGGAAATATTCTCTATATTGCAGACAGCTTTATCATTTTAAAATTTAGGAACTTAAGCTTTTTATAATAAGCTGTGTAATTTAACATGTTTATCTGAAGTTCATATTTCTAAGCTATAGAGGATTTTTATGCAGAAACAGGGCTGATTTTTTGGGGCTTATTGGGAAGTTCTTCAGTCTTTAATCTTCCACCCGAACACAAAGGCCTCGCTGCAGACTGGCACCATCGCTCCATTACTCAAAGCTGTTCTTATCTCCTCCCAGGACCCGAGGGAACCGCAGCCAACCTTCCTCCTGATAAGCCCATGTGGGCTACTGTTATCTGGGAAAAGCAGCAAACGTCAATCTTTGAGGGGAAAAAATGCAGCTTAAAGACTAAACTGTTTATATTACAGTCGACACCTCTGCCTACGTTTGCCAATAAACTACATTGAAAGAGAAAACATGTATCATAATTTATATGCTTTGTTTAGATGAACATGCTATAGGTTCTATTTGCCCTAGGAGTCAATTTTTTATTTGGTGTAATGACTAACAGAGCAGCAAAAACCAGAATGTTCCTCTAGTAAATTATCTGCCTTAAACTCCAGGCTTTAAAGCATTATTTTTGCATGAATAGCAGGCTTGCTTTACATGGAACAGGATATTATTCCTTAAATCACTCCCAATACAACTTCAGGGTTTAACCGGAAAGCACCAACCATATTTTCAAATAGAAACCTTGAATTCAGGTAAGCTTGAGTTTAGTAAAAACTCATTAGTTTTAAGGTGTTATGAAAAAAGTCAAAGGGAAGCAAGGATTAGTCCCTACTTGATTTTATCGTTTCTGTTAATATTAAACTAAGCTATGTTTTAACCTTTTTCTTCACATTTTTAAACATATTTTTCCCTTCAGTTCCTGCAGGAAAATACATAAAAATACACATAACAGCACTCATTTTGGGATATGACAACTGCGCCACTAGAATTGCTGTTAAGTTAATGACGTACATGCTGCTGTGCAAGCCCTGGGGACTGGAGTGACCAAACCAGCCCAGTCACAGTGACAGAGACCAGGACACTGGGTCACAGCCCTGGTGACAAGAAGGACTGGAGCTACTTTACTTACCGAGAACTTTGGTGTGCTCACGTAGGCCACAGTTAATTTTCCCTCAATGGGAAAGATCTGGAAGACCTGATAGGACTCACACTGCGAGAAAAACGCAGAAGACGCTGAAAATGAGGAGCTAAACAAGTAATCATAGAATCATAGAATGGTTTGGGTTGAAAGGGACCTTACAGCCCCCCCAGTGCCACCCCCTGCCCTGGGCAGGGACACCTCCCACCAGACCAGGTTGCTCCAAGCCCCCTCCAACCTGCCCTTGAACCCCTCCAGGGATGGGGCAGCCACAGCTTCTCGGGGCAACCTGGGCCAATGCCAATCAAGACAATTTAAATGAAGAGGATTTCTTTAAAATTAGCTACATGCTAAAGTGTGCTGCTGAGGGTCAGCATGGGTCTGAAAGGTCCATCACTTAAAGCCCCAAAACCCTCTCTGACATCTAGACAACCTTAAATTACCCGGCAAATTAAATTGTGTCCTCTCATTTAGAGGTCTGTGGCTTGGACAAGATTCAAGGCACCAACTGTAGAAAATTCAAGGCACTGACCATCACATTCCATCCTCACCCTTGACTGAAGGTCTATGAAACCCTTTGAAAAGCCTTCAAGAAAATACAGAGCGTGCCTTACAGAGGAGAGAAGGATGGAGTAGAAATGGCTGTAACTCCTTCTGCTCGATTTCACAGGCTTGAAAATAACTCATTCTGTGCACTAATCACTATTTTAGCAGCCAGCTTCTTACTGTGCCAGTGCTTGTCTTTCCTTAACGACCTGTTTATTTCTCCTTTTTCACCCCATTACAAAAATGAAACAGTTTAGAAATCATTGGAAAGCATTTAAAGATTAATGAAAGTGACTGAATGTTGCTAATTCATTGATTAAAGGAGTGTTTTGTGTGCTTTACAGAGCTAGGAATAATGTCAGCATTTATTAATCATTATACCTGCTACCACAATGTTTTATTACTACATGGGCATGTAGTCATGGCTGTCTTCTTAAGGGAGGCAAAGAAATATATAGACATATATCAGAACACACAACTCCAGCTGGCCAGTAACACCTTAAAAAAAAGAAAAGAAAAACACACCCAAAAGCTCCAACAATGCTTTAGTTCTCATTGTATTCAAGGTGACTGTGATGGCTGTGATACCAGGTCTGACCTCATATATATCCTAAAACGTCACAGCACTCAGAAATCACCAGAGCAGCCCTAAAGGAGGTTGGGAAGAGCCCCTCTAAGGAGGCACTAAAATAGGAGACAAAGTACCAAAGTCCGCACTCACCTCATAAATCATCAAAGAGGCGAATTAAGCTGTGCAGGCAAGTTATTAACATGAAAGTCCTTAGCGGTGAAGGGACTTCTAGTGCCCAGGAAACTGCAGGTGATGCCCAATGAGTATCGGAGTTTCATCACGCTCAACAGAGAAACCCAGATAATTAGAGAGAGACGGGATCAGGGCAGGACCTGGTAGGAAAGAACAGGGCTCATGGGTTTGACTCACCAAAAAAGATGTCCCTCTAACAAGTTTCTGCCCTGGTCACTGGCTGATCAGCTAAGATATGCCCAAAAAAGGCTGGAAAGCAAAAAATTGACTTCACACAGCAGCAAAACTAAAATAGCGAAGACCTTTCATGCTCCATCTGGGAGTCAGAGAGGACCTCACCCTGAATAGCTTCAGTAGGGGCCTCAGCAAAGAAGGAAAAACAGACCAATAAAGAGCTTATATTAAAATTTGCATTAAATTTGTATTTAAATATTAGCATCAATTAATATTAGCAATGTACGTTGGACCATAATTTTATTTTTTTTTTTAGAGACCACAATGAACATTGGACCATAAATTGTTTTGTAGAGAAACAAAAACCCCATTGCATGCCCCCCAGGCCCTCAATACCCCTCGCCAATCGTGCGTGTGCTGGACACGAGCTCCTCCTTGGCCTTGCTGTGGATGTTCTGAAGTGTGAGATATTGATATTTTTGTTTTAACAGAGCGCTGAAGGTGATCTGATGGAAACATGGAGAACGCAGAGGGGATGACCTAAAATCCTGGAAGCAGAACAACAAAAAAAAAGGCTTTGAACAGAAACACCAATTCAGATTCCAAGCCCAACCACCTCCCTTCCGAAGGGATGCAGCCTCATTTTCTTCCCCTGAGTGAAAAAACCAATTATTTCAACACCTTCGTTTTCACACCACTGCTCGCCAATTTCCCAGTTTGAGAGGGGTTCCTGGGTGGAATGTTTGCCGAACTTCTGAGAAGGGCTGGAGTTTGAATCATCACCTCTCTTTCCACACATCACCTTTGAAGATTAAGTCGGAATCATCATTTTCCATTGGTGATGAAAAGAGCTATTCCACTGTATTACCAGCGTGACCGTCCCACTGCACTGCATTTTCCCCACTCTTTTAAGCTATTTTAATTTCAAATGGCTCTCAATATTGGCATAATTTTCATTAAATGCACTGAACCTAACTTTTAAAGCATTATTTAAATGAAACATGTCCTGCTAACACCTGCTTTTGGCTCATCCAGAGCTTTCCCCCCGCCACTGCTTCCCTCATAGTTCCATTTCTGTCTCATCCAGAAGTATCTCCTGCTACACGGCCATTATTTCAACCAGGAAATTTCAACCTCCATATTCTGGGCATACATTTTTGAAGGCCATAAACATCCCGCCAAGGGCTTCAGGTTGCTCTTTTCTCAAGAACACGTCTCTCCTTAAGCCAGAAGTGATTCATGGGTCATGATGATGAGCAAGACCACCAGAAAACTCACTTAAATCAAAACCCAGAAGTACCTCAAAGCCATGCCTGTAAGAAAAATACTTTCACTCAAGGCCAAAGTCGTGACATCAACTGTGAAATAACCGAAGACGTTCATCGCTTTCGGTGTCCTCCAGTTGCTAGAATGATCACTTTTCTTTTTCATACTAAAATAAGACAATGGTAGCATCCCTTCCCTGCAGAGAGGTGAGAGGCAATTTTATACGGTAGAGAATTTACCATCAGTGCATCGGCGTGGTATTATGCAAGTCAAAGTCAGTTTCAAATTAAAAGTTTTAACAGTTTTTAATATGCCCTTCAATCACTAAATACGTAGAGCAATAAATTGTTTTCTGGCTCATCTTCATGTAATATAAAGAATAAGGAAATGTTCCAACAGTGTTGTACGACAAAACCTACAGAAAACTTGAGTCACTGGTCTTAAACTGTTATAAAAGGAATTTGATAATGTATTCAGGCTCCCCCTGTATCAGCACCTATTTTTCTGTAGTTCACACGAAAGCACAACTATTTTATCTGAAATTATCACAGCTGTCAACTACTTTTATAACTACAAGAAGCCGGAGCTTAAGTTACTACTAATACATGAGCTCAAGCAAGTTCATGAACTTCCCCTTTAGTTCCTTCCATGGGTTCCGATGGAATGGTTTCAATTAAGAGAACTCTTAAAATCAGACTACATTTTTTTTTCCCCTAAGTAATTCTCCAAGTAGGCACAAACAATGACCCAAACCCCGTAGAGCTCTCAGGAGGAACACAAGGGGAACCACTTCACCTTCCAGCTGGAGAAAGCTGACATAAAGAAGTTACTATAAGTGACGTATGCAACGATACGGGGATAAATTCTCTTTAATCCCAGATCCTAAGGGAGTCTGATAGGAAACACGGCACTTCCAGCTTCATCACCTACTTGGTGATGAACAAACGAACATGCGCTTCTAATAATAACTGGAGAGTCTTCATGGATATTAAAACTCATTTGCATTGATAGCAATGAAATGCTTCAAACTCCATTCATTATACTGTTTGGCTTAGCCGCTTACAGTTAAACTAAGGTTGAGAGGAGGATTTGTGTCCTATTTTTATAATATAGTGCAGTCTCCAATATGAAATATTACTTTAAATGCCTTACATGTGCCTACATGTTTATTGCACAATACAAAAGGTTTCCTAACACATTCCCTGAGGATCAGGTTTGCTTTTGCCTGTACATTTTATGGTCATTTTACACAGCAACAAGGGAGAAGTGTGTTTGGTGGTTGTTTTTTTTTTTTTAAACACAATGAAAAAAATATGCNTGGGTTCCGATGGAATGGTTTCAATTAAGAGAACTCTTAAAATCAGACTACATTTTTTTTTCCCCTAAGTAATTCTCCAAGTAGGCACAAACAATGACCCAAACCCCGTAGAGCTCTCAGGAGGAACACAAGGGGAACCACTTCACCTTCCAGCTGGAGAAAGCTGACATAAAGAAGTTACTATAAGTGACGTATGCAATGATATTCTCTTTAATCCCAGATCCTAAGGGAGTCTGATAGGAAACACGGCACTTCCAGCTTCATCACCTACTTGGTGATGAACAAACGAACATGCGCTTCTAATAATAACTGGAGAGTCTTCATGGATATTAAAACTCATTTGCATTGATAGCAATGAAATGCTTCAAACTCCATTCATTATATTGTTTGGCTTAGCCGCTTACAGTTAAACTAAGGTTGAGAGGAGGATTTGTGTCCTATTTTTATAATATAGTGCAATCTCCAATATGAAATATTACTTTAAATGCCTTACATGTGCCTACATGTTTATTGCACAATACAAAAGGTTTCCTAACACATTCCCTGAGGATCAGGTTTGCTTTTGCCTGTACATTTTATGGTCATTTTACACAGCAACAAGGGAGAAGTGTGTTTGGTGGTTGTTTTTTTTTTTTTAAACACAATGAAAAAAATATGCCTCCAAATCGACAAAAAATGGTCAGGGATAAAAAAAAAAAAACTAGTAATCAGAAGCACATGTAATAAATAGGGCTATTTTAACACTTGAAAACTGACCCAATTCCAAAACATAGATTCCCTTTAATCCTATTTTTCATGACTTTTCAGACACGCATTTGCCCCTTCATTAAGCCAATTCAAATATAAATTAAAGAAAGATGCAATAAACAAGTTTCCACGAATACATACATCGTGTTTCCGCGTAGGAACGTCTTCACTCCTGGCTCAGCAGGAGCTCAGAGAGCAAATCCTTCACCAGTAACACTGGAACTCAAGCCATTCCCTCTCCTGCTGCCCAGTGAGACCAGAGGGTGCTGCTCCAGCTGAGCCTCCACACACCAGTGCAGAGTCTTGAGCTGCACCACAGAGATGATGTGGATGGAAAAGAAAAAAAAAAAAAAACAACAACCAAAACTCAAAATAAACCCCCCCAGTACCCCTCAGGATGTATTTTCAGAGAAGTATACTTAAGTCCCATCAGCTATGAAATGCAGTTCACAGCACAGTCAGAGGGGAACGTGCAGCAGCAGGAGGAAATCCCTTCATCTGCCAAGAACTCCAGCTTTGGGAAACTCTTCTCGGCAGTCACGGAAAGTATTCGAGGAGCTTTAACGGCAGCTCTCCAAATCCCATTCGTATTTCAACGTGTGCTCAATGAAGGCAGGATGGGAACAGACACACAAGTGGGAAAGTCTATGAAGACCTTGCAGGATGTTTTAGAAATATATATTAAGAAATAAATTTAGAAATAATTATATTTCGAATTAAAATACCCTGAGGCATAATATTCATTGATGTCTCTTATGCTAAAAATTAATCGTTATAAACCTAACATTAACTTTGGTTACAGGCTCTAGAATCAACAGAAATATAATTTTGCTATTTTGCTGTGTGGCATATGAAATTTCTTTTACAATAACCGGAAAGGTAAAGGGGAGAGGAATACCAACACGCATTGCTGTTAACCTAGAGCAGTTTCTTCACAAATAGCAAAACGCCTCACTACTTCCAAACCAAGCACCTGCTCTGAACAGAGTCTAATGAGGATGAGGTCTGTAACCATAGATACAGCATCTTGCTCTCTTAAATAAGGTCACATTGAATAAAAAAGGTACTAAGTGTACTACACCTCCTGAAATACAACATAGGATGCTTAAGTGTAGGAATATCAGATTTAGTACCACTTCTTTTCCCCATCTGGAACACTCAAGCCACGACTCTTTTAACTAGAACCCTTGTATTGATTGCATCTTCCTAATTATCCTACAAAAACCACAAAAGAGAAGCTATTGCTTCTGTGGTATCTGGGCAGATTTCTGAGCAACACATTATCATTAAGCAATTTTTGCAGATCTAATACCTCTCCCAAATAAAGCATATTTTGCTATCTGAGGTTTATAAGTGAACTACTTAGATTTTCACCACGTAGAGTTAAAAAAAGATCCCAGAAAGAAACTGAAAAGGAACTACAGGTAGCACAAAGTGTTCAGAAAGGTAACTGCAATGCCAAATAAATAATATATTCCAGATTAAAATTACAACCACAGCTGTTTGAAATGATGGCTAACTCCCAATGTCAAAACAAGCAGCTGATAGAAAAAGCTGGTTTAGCCCCCCGTTCACTGATGGTTAGTGAAGAATTTTAAGCATCTCTAGTAAAAAGTCAGTAAATTCCACAAATATCAGGAGCTTCTGATGCATTTTGATCATCGTTCTTTTATCTCTCTCCAGAAAAACTAACCTTTACAAGACAAGAATGCACTTCTCAAACTTCAGTGTGTCCATATCTTTTTAGCTTTTCGTTACTATAACAAAATAAAAATAGACAGATCAGACAAAAAAGCCAATGAGCAAGGAAAGGCGGGGGGAAAAAGGAACAAAATAGCCACTAGAAAAACTGGGGGTTTGTATGAGCAATAGGGTTGTGGGGTGGTTGGATCACAACACAAAGTTTGCTGTGAAG
>QJSC01016004.1:2907600-2947085 GCA_003697955.1 Calidris pygmaea
GTTAGAGTTGGAAGGGACCTTAAAGTCCCCCCAGTGCCACCCCCTGCCCTGGGCAGGGACACCTCCCACCAGCCCAGGTTACTCCAAGCCCCCTCCAACCTGCCCTTGAACCCCCCCAGGGATGGGGCAGCCACAGCTTCTCGGGGCAACCTGGGCCAGTGAAAAGGTTGAATCTTAATGGAAATCCTGCAAGTTTTAATAGATTTAGAATCTTGCTAAAAATATCAAGTTAAAAAGTGTATTTTTGTGGAAGCTTCAGTTTTAGCATTCTGCTTTAATGAAATTATGTTTCATTATCCCATGCACTGCATAAATACTTACAGTTACTATTGTTCCAGTTAAATAATTCCAGGTTCAATTATTCTATTGATGTTGAAGGAAATGGAGTTGTCAAAACAATTCTTAACTATAAAATTAATAATATATATTTTTAAATGAATAATTAAATTCACTAGCTTTAAGAGGCAGCAGTAGCTCAGTTAATGATTCACAATCCGAGAACAACAGGACTTTTTCCAGACCACTGGAAAAAGTGAAACTTTAAAAAAAAAAAAAAAAAAGAAACAGTGAGGACCATTGTCTGGATTTAATTTGTGTTTGGGAAGGTATCGAACATTTCCTGTCACTTGGCAAGATCCACCCATTTGCACATGTAGGATGTCAACTCCGACCGTTGTGACGATGCTGGAAGTAGCACCGCACCAGGAATTATTCCCAAACTGTTGCTGTTTTCAGTCATTACATGAGTTTCCCAGCTTTGCTGCAGTTTCACTGGGACATGTACTCTTATTAGTACTGGTTCCAATGACAGAACAGAATAAAAAACAAATTATAACTCAAACACGTAACGAGGGTTTGAATGCGCTCTGAATTTTTTTTTTTTTCAGAAGATGGTACTATCTTCCAAAACAAAATTTTATCTCAAGAAAAGGAAAGCAAACGTGGGAGCTGCCCCAGCAGGAAACCAGCCTGGGCTTCAGCCACAAGAAGGCACATCCCTGCCTGAAAATAAAGAGCAAAGCCTTTAATTACAAAGCCTGAATCCTTCTCTGCAGAGAAAAGTGCTGCATTTAAACCTCTGGAAGAAAGAAATATTTGAATAACTCTGGATTTTCCACTTTGCAGTACTAAATTGACATGACATTAAATTGCACATTTACAGAAACAGCTTTTTCTAACACTTTCTCCCTCAAACGCATTCAGCGATAAATCTCTGTAACTTGACCCGTTGATACCAACTACCACGTCCCATCTCTGCTGTAACATCCACAAACAACAGGCTCATTGCTCCGGCTCCTGCCACCAACATTACCAAATATCACACAGAATAATTATCCTACTTCACATAAAAGCCTCTTCGATTCTAAGGCAGAGAGGAAAAATTAAAGAAAATTAATATTTCGAGATATTTGATCCTTACTGGTTTAAAGCAATAACTTTAACTGTATAGGAATATACCTTTTTCGTCTGGTAATTACTTTATATAGATTTCCACAAGATGGTGCTGTAGCCCTATTTCAGAAAATAACACTCTTTTTCCTGATGAATTGATCTAACATTTAGAAGAAAAGCTGTTTATTTCATTGTTGGGATAACAAACAGTGATTTTCAAAGTCTATTTTCAATTAAAGAGTAAAAAGTGTTGCCATCATCTTACTTTCCAATTTATTTTTTTTTTAAACAACTGGAAAAGTAAGTTTTATTGCAAAAGTTGCAAACCCTTCAACTGAAGTTTATATAGCATAATGGATCACCGCACGTTCTTCTGTTTGTATGTAAAATAAAGTCAATTTATATCCCATCTGGTTATAGAAAAAAAAAAATCATAATTACTGTTAAAACCTATAAATCACTTTTTACAGCATAATGTCAAACAGCTGCTTTCGCCTCCATTTGCAAACTCTGCCAAAAGAACCCACTGGTTTTGTGAAATTAAACCCCCCAAAAAAGTCATTTTAAGCGAAGTGAGTATTGTAGCACAAAGAACATGTAGATTATAAATAAATAAATCTGATCAAACCAAAGATGTACGAGGTTTGATAATATAATGTTTATGGAAGTCTTACATCTACTTACGCCTCTGAAGAGAAATTTTTAATATGGCTTTTGAATCTAAAGATGTTGGGTATCCTTGTGTACTGGCTGGGTTCCATCTGTGCTGCTGGCCAGAGCACTAAAACACTCATCACACCTCCCGCAGCCAAAGGCTCCGAACCTATTTCCACATTTTAGCATTTGGGATCAAACCCACCCTTGCTTTTGTCAGTGTTAAACGGAAGCCATAACGGACTGGTGCTCTCAGCGTCAATATTTACATTAAAAAAGAAAAAAAAAACAACAAAAAAGATAAATACTCAATTTCAAATATATAAGTTTTCATTAAGACTTATTCCACAGTACAGATGGTAAGAGGGTAGGTAGGAAAAGCCTCGTGGGGGTAATACACACGTCCCAGCTGGAATGTTTCCAACAGGATGTAAACCCTGCACTTTAAGAACCATATTACTTAGCACCCCGCTAACAAATGTCAACGCAGAAATATACCCCTGTAATGACTTCACAAAGCAGGGGGGGAAAGCTAGTCCAACAGTTTTAAAACCAAAAATTGAGGCCGAGGGAACAGAATTAATACACAGACACATTAGAAAATATTTATTCAAAGGAATAAAAGAACTGGCCATCATTACAAATTCCATATATTAAAAAATTAATGCTGTACAAACATACATATTAGTTTTGATATCCATAAAGTCTCCAGAGAGGAGGTCTGAAGACTGGGCCTTTCAGGTCTTCTCAGAGGTGTTGCTTGATGTTTTCAACAATTCTGAGGTTTCTTCAATTCTGAAAATAAGTTTTGTTTACACACACACTTACCAAAATACGGTAAAAAATAACTGACTCACCTTTAACTTTCTAATGAACCCAAAATACTAACAAGCAACACAAGCCTTAAGTTTCTTCATCCCTCCTCTGCAATTGGTTGGAATTTAAATGCCTACCACATCTCCATAAATTTTAAGTTTACATAAAGAAAGAAGTAACCCACACAATAACATTAAATCACAAAAAACGGCTACAGCTTTTTTTTTTTTTTTCCAGGCCAGGCACTTAAGAGAAATCTCCTGCTAAAGTAATATTATACAGCAATATTTTTCTCCTCAAGTGTAAAAAAAAAAATAAGATTTGTTACTAAAGATAATGTCATTACACATCTCAGGACTAGTATCAAATACATGTTAACACAGTTATCGCAATGCTTAGGCTGAAACTGCTTTTACTTTTCCTTAAATAATAAAAAACAGAGTTAAGACCTTGTAGTTATTTTTCAGGAAGAGAAGGTGCAGGGAATTCCTACCAGAAGATAAATAATATTCCTATTTCTTGTCAAGCAGATTCTAAACACTCTTTAATCTCCAGTTAATACTATTAAGAAGGCTTTCTATTGCTTTTTAGAAACCAAAACAGTGACTCATCCCACAAACACAGGGCTGTAGGTGGATTTATTATCCATGGGGGTCATAAGGAAATGCCACACCTGACGCAGAGACCTTTGAGGTTTGGAACACAGATGTACGATCTCTCTGTGCCTCAGTCCAGCACAGCTCCCTCCCGGGAAAGGAATTCCTCCTGCCCTTTCCCATTACTTACATTTTCCTTATCCTCTCCATTCTTTGCCTTGTTGTCTCCTGCAATTTAAAAGCAACAAAGTCAGAGAACTCTTCAAAGCGAACATTCTTCAGATGGACTTCCCACCTGAAAAATCCGTAGGGAAAAATGTGACTTTTAAGCAGTGTTTACATATCCGAAGGATTTGGACGAGACAGACCTCGCTGTAGCTGTGCACGGTTTCCTTGTTTTTCATAGTTTATACAACTAAAACTAATGCTTACTTTTTCTCTTGACCTCAGAAAGGAACCAGCTAGGGATTTGCCAGTTTTCCTCACCTTTGGAAGGTCTGTCAGGTCGGGAGAACGGACGGTGGTGGCTTCGGGAGATGGGTCTGTGGGTAAGGGCGAGCTGCGTCCAGGCGGCTGGTGAAGCCTCTCGGGCCTCTCCTCCTTCCTCTCTCTGTCTGTGGGGAAAGACTCGGGCTTTGTGTCACCTTTGCCTTTTTGCTCTCCTATTGCAAGGTCAGCTTTCAGAGAGCTTGATTTACAGGATGGACTAACAGAAGAGAGTGCATTGTTTAGAGAGGGGGGGCAAAGAAAAGCTACTGGTGAGGGTCCAAAACGGGCTTCTCATTTTCTTAAACCAAGGGAAGTGCAGTATATTGTGTATGACACACACAAGACAAATCCCCAAAAGATCCCTAGGAATGCTGCCTTTACCCTGATTACAGTAAAATCAACATTTAAGAAAGTCTAATTACTGGGTCAAACATTTTAAAGTAATTTCAAATAGTTTGCCTGGTTTTTATTGTAAACTACCTGTTCAAACACGTCATTAATTTGTGCTAAGTGCTGTCTTATAAGCATTAGAAATATAAACAAAATCATCACCTTCTTGCTTAGCTTAAAATTTGTATCAAGCTCTTGCTGTTTCCCTAGGTCTCCTCCCTCTGGGATAGGTTTAGCGTCCACTCACCAGAAACACACTTTTCTTCTACATTGGGAAAGGCTTTGATAATCTTTGCAATTTTAGAATTCTATTGTCAGGGAAGGGAATTTAGTACTTACAGAGAAAAAATGTTCCCACACTCTTATGCTTAGTAAGGCCACCATCTATGGCTCGTATCTTTGGAACGTGTTTAGCTACCTTATTCTGTATTTATAATCATATTAAATTATTTTAAATCAATTAAAATTTTAAAATTTTCTTCTATACAGCTATGATTCCTGAAGAGCGCTATAACCAAGGAGAATCAAAGCATCCAAACACAGTACATCTCAGATACAGGAGTTCAGACCACCCGCCACAACTCGTATGCCTAAAATTTCCTGAATCATATTTTAGAAAAAACAGGAATAACAAATTCAGAAGAATTCTATAAGTCTGAAAATACAGAAATTCTCTCTCAAAGCCCATCAGCCTGCCTGCTGACTACAAAGCCCTGAAGTGTCAGTAACATACACTAACCTTACGAAAGGCAGTTAAACACATCGCAAACTTTAAGGTCTGTAAAAAGAAGGTCCCATTTCTGAGACTACAAAATTAAAACAAACTTTGACATAACCAGGAAACTGCCTTCCTAATTTCCATGGAAACCGGGTTACCAAGAGCCCCTTTTAATTTCAGCGCAACAGCCCAACACTGGACAAAAAAATGTCTACTAAGTGAGAACGGGAAATAGAATATTCTCCTTACTACTGGTGGGAGGAATAACAGCTGCCATAGGGGAAACAGGCCTAATTAATAAAGAGAATAAGTAATTAAATCATTAATAAAGGGAATGTAAGGGCTAAAGAGCTACCATTGAGGAAGAAAGAAGAATTACTTATGGTCAGGGCAATGTTTTTAATTTCTTTCCCACTTAAATTACAAGAAATAAATGAAACAAAGGAACCTTATCAAATTTCAGTTGGAAATGGAAGAAAAAAAGTTGACTCGCCCTTTAAAATCAGAAAGTTTAGCAGAAACGCTCGTTGGAGAGCTGCAAACTGCTTCCAAAGGGATGGGGCTGCAGAGAGTGTCCAGCACTGATTTGAAAAACAACACGGATTATGAGTGAAAGAGCCCTGATTTGTCCTAAGCCCTGTTATAAAGGTAAAAATCAACATCATAAATGTGACACTATTTGATTATAACAAACACGTGGCAGCAGATATAATTCCTTCTGTGCTTACAAATAGCTTATTTTTAAAACATTATGATAATGAAACTGCATTGGAGAGCAGATAACATTACTGTTTTTCAGAGCTTTAGCTATAGCACCTTAATTAAATTTGCATCTTTGAGATTTTTAGTAGAGTTATTCGTAACTATTAATTACTATTGCTGTATATTTTCATTAATGCTTTAAAGATTATTTATTTCAGTAAATAAAGCTTCTAAAGAATAAAATACAAACATGAAATGACCAGCAGTTTAATTTCTAACTTGCAGCATGCATTTAAATTCAGAGGTTGCTTAATTGCAATTGTGTACTTAAAAAACACTATTTTATTCAGTCAAGGTCAGCAAGAAGCATTTAGCATAGGATGTTAATTAAAAAGAAAAGCATTAATACTCACCAGGAGAAACTGGAATCCTACTAGAAGTACATTCTTGGCTTATATTTGTGAAGTCTGTAGGGAAGTCTCTCTGAAATACAAGTTGACTGCATTTTAGCCATATACCCTCTTTAAATCATCTTTTGATTGAAAAAAAGTATATTTAAGTACTAATTATGTATGCATTTGCTAGCCCAGCCAGGTATGTTGGCACTGCACAAATGTCTTTACAGGACTAATTTTGGATTTTTTTTAATCCAAAACTTCCAAACTGCCATTGCATTAAAAAATTAAGTTTATTTCATGGGGGCCTTTTAAGCATCAATACTGCTGTTCGCAAACAGGTCAAATCTGGGTCCAAATATCCATCTAACCTGGGTGTGAGCAGAATGAACAGCCAGCCTGTGCTAACAGTTACATCTTGACAGTGACCTTCACAAAATCAGTGCACCTTCTACGTCTGGCTGATATTGAGAAATGCAGCTCCTCCATCCTAAAATTTCAGCCTGTAGAAATTCATTCCACTTAAATGCTTAGAACTCAAAAGGCTACTTTAAGCTACTTTCCCAGGCTTCTAAATGAGAGGGCCCTTTTAAGAGAAAGGTTCTCAGTTTAACTCAATCCACCTTAGAAAAGGTTGTTCACAAACAAGGAAACAAAATTAAAGTTGTATTAACTGTGTTTGAGTGCAGTTTTCTAATTTCAAAATTTAAAAATGCAGGCTTTTTTCATTAATAAGTTATCATTATGATTTCAAATCTCAGCCTTTGGTAAAGTATATCACTTTAGGGAATATTATAGCCAAGTATGTGAATGAAGGATAAATAGTAGGTATTGTGTGGGAAGAAGCTGGAAAAAAAACTGTAATAATGGATATCTCTTAAAAAATATATATATATTAAAAAAATAGCTATCTGTACTGACTGCTTCTGCTCAGTTCCTTTGACTGAAATGGATTTGGTAGCTTTGAGAGGTTCCCAGAGCTAAATGCACAGCTGCTGCTGCTTTGGCAGCGGGGCAAGCCAGACCTTGGACTGTTCCCGCTCCGCTGGCCGGAGGCCAAGGCTTCCCTGGAAAACGCAAGAGGAAGAAGAAAGGCGCAATTCTGAATTGCTTCTATATCTGTGCAGCACGACTGGGATGGAATGTCACGAAACAAAGAGGCAGCAATTCTCTGGCCCAAAGGGTTATTTCTTGGCAGTTTTCAAACGCCTATTGCAAAAAAGTTAGGGTTTTGAAGACTTTTTAATATGAAAACCAGCTTATTTTGCTTTGAAAAAAGACAAGCAACAATGCCACACACAAACTACATTTAAACTTCTTTCTGCAGATGACTCCTTTCA
The DNA here is from genome assembly GCA_003697955.1 of Calidris pygmaea. Taxonomy (NCBI): domain Eukaryota; kingdom Metazoa; phylum Chordata; class Aves; order Charadriiformes; family Scolopacidae; genus Calidris; species Calidris pygmaea. Next base: position 2,915,093 of record QJSC01016004.1, read on the forward strand.
GTAACATGCAGTACAGAAATATAATTAACTTAACATTAATATCACTCAAAAATTTCCATTAAGTATTTTCCAAATACTATTCCAAACCTTTGAAGAACTGCAATAAACATGTTACTTAAGTAATAATAAAGCAAATTTACAGAAGGAAAAGAACAAGCTTAGTCTGAAATACAAGCTTGAGAATGTCAATCCTTATCACTAGAGCTGCGGCCTTTAGAAATTACCCAGTGCTCAGTCTGAACACTTCTTTATTTCGAGATTTTATGCACCTACCATACTTTCAGGGCACAAAGGAAAAAAAAAAAAAAGTGTCTTGATAATACCTGTATACAACATTTTCAAATTTGCAGGGTCAACAACATACACAGAGCTCCCGGTTACAAATAAATTCAACATTTTTACAACTTCAGAGGAAAACACAACGCTCATCAACTATATTCCACAAGGGCTGTCCACTTCTGGAAAGCATCTGAAGGATACACATGAGATACATATGCAAATACCTTTGAAATAAAGCATGTGATCACAAAGTTGATGCTAGGGTTCACTGCATCTCAAAATCCTGACATGTGTACATATATGAAATTATACAATGTGCATTCAAGGACCTTTCAACAGCATGAGAAATAACACAGAGTCTTAATGCAACAAAATACTTGATCTGTTCTGACAAACACACCAAACGTAGCCACATCACAACAATAGCACTTTCACAGATTTAAAAATGCAATTAGTATAATGGACAAGAAACAGGAAAGAGGGAAGGGGGAGTGCAAAAAAGAGAAAGATCATTGATTAGGCTAGAAATTTCAATGAGCCACAAACTAAGAATAAGACTAAAATAAAAATTCATTTTTCTATTAACCCTGTATTTTCCATTGAGCATACTGTCTATTTTTGTCAATGCTAGTTATACAGAACAAAGACTTAATCTTCCAGAGGCAATATCTGTATCTGATTAGAGTCTGGAGAATTAAAAAATGTAATTGTATCAACAGCAACAACATTTGCAGGCCAGTATAAGAAATTCAGAATAATGCAGACCAGAATAAGGAAACCCTGAAATGTGTCAATAGCTTGATGAAACTCTCAACTACAGAAACATCAGGCTTTCAAAGGCAGCATAATTAAGCGTCTTCAAAAGCTTCCTCCTACAATTTCACTAGGAAATAAAAACACACACAGTTTAAGAAAAAAAAAAAAAAATAGGCTTAGCTAAACCTGCTGTTCCTGCAAGGAAAGAATTTCCAACAGAGAGCTTTGCTTCAGAGAGCATGAGAAAAAAAACAGCACTTAACAACAGTTAAGAAAAAAAAAAATACCAACAACTACTTAAACAGCACTTCCATTCCGATCAGCCTTTAAAAACAGGAAAAAAGTACTCAGCAAGAGGCAGGACGAGCAGAAAGAGGCTGAAAAAAAACCTGTGCCTAGGCAATTTTTGTTATAGGAAAAAAAAACCCAGACGTTAACATACCTTTTTGGATTGCAACAACAGTTGAGTTTCGAGAAGCAAAACTCGACTCAACAAGTTATTCCAGTCCTTCTCATCTATGATCACCTTCCCTTTCAGTTTCTCTTCTAAACTATGCAGTTTGTCTTCCATCCAGTCCAGCTTCTGAAGCTTCTCCTGGCAATCAGCAAGCTGGCTCTTGAGGAACTCCAGCTCAGAGTTATCTTCTATGACCTGGAAATACAGATAAGAACACATGACTGCTGATTTCAAAACCGATATAATTCATTATTTGATCAATGAAATTAAGTGGAATCTTCCTCCAATTCAGTAACCACATTCTGTTCTATTAGAAAATTATTTTTCTTTCAGAATTGCCATAATAGGAACATTTGTGGAACTTGGCTTTTAAAAGAAACTGTTGACAGAACTGGCTCTTGAAAGTGCAGTAAAATATAACTGACTTTTAAAATATATTTATTATATATCGGTCAGTTATACCTAAGGAGCATCCAGCTATCTTGTAAAAACCTTTATCCCTTTAGAAGAGTCCTGTAGAAAAAGTTAAGAATACATGCAGACGGCATCTTAAAATAGAAGTTCTTACTTGTTTGCCTTTAACTTCCACAACATCATGATCTAGGAACAATTCCTCTTTATCACCTCTCTGTGCTGGAAGGGGGAGTGGATGTAGGTCAACACTAACTTCATTTCCTGTGTGCCGCTCTACCTGAGGCTTCTTTTCAGTATGTTGAAAAAAAAGAAAAAGAAAAAAAAAATTAAAAAATTCACTGGTGTCATTCATTACAAGAACATTTCAATTCATCAGCCAAGTAACTGACAGAAAAGACCTATTAGTTTAGTATTTATTTTTTTAAAGTTGACAATCTTATCCCAACCAGCTGCAAAACACAGAAAGCAACAGCAGGCAGTTCAACTAAAAAAAAAAAAAAATCATATAGACATGAAACTGTAAAACAAATCTGGACAGACTTTACTATATGTACTGTGTACCCTGCTTTCCTTCCATAAAGGGTAATAAAGGCATTAATGTCCTCTCGTATTGTAAGGCGTGTTAGATTTCTAAGTGTGGAATGGGAGGTATATTAACACATACAGTGAGGTTCATAAGTACAGACAGTTCCAACATCAAAACCACCACTCAAACACTCAGAAAATAAGAAGTTTAACTAGGAAGATTAGAACTCTCTCTTTTTCTTGACAGCAAAATAGCCCTATTCGCTACACATTTCATTTCCTTTGAATGCTTCCCTCGGAGAGAATAACGAGAGAGACAAATTTTGCCTCTCTTTGTGTCCCATCACAAAGCAAAACAAATTACCTAATGATTAAGAACCCACAATTACAGCTTCCTAGATGTTTTAGTAAAGCTGAAACTCTCCTCGTCCAGGGAATTCTTAATACATTCCCATCTACCCCCCTCCAGTTCTACCATTCAACAACCAGAAGTGCCAGAAAAGTCATTCCACACATTTTCTTTGTGAAGTTTTCCTTGCTGCTAAGAGCAGTATTTTCCTTCTAAATAGAAGTCACAGACATTTAATGGGCAGTCCTAGTCTTAAAAGATTTGTGGTACAAACAAGATTAACCTTTAGATGTACAACATAAAAACTCGTTTCCTACCTGTTTGGAATTCAGAGCGCTGCCGCTAGGAACAGCAATGACATTCTCACAATTTGACCATACTTCACATTTAAAACATCTGAGTTTTTTCCTTGTTTGTGATTTAACCTTCAAAGTGAAGAGGAGAAAATATTATACATTATGCTTCTAACACAGGAATATTTTCAGGGGGGTAAATGGGAATGGGATGACACATCCCATTTTCTGCCATCAATACCGGGCAAGAATATTGCATGGCACGCACAAACACATTCAGACCTCTGCAGCATAATAATGTCTAAAACCTTTTAAGCATGACCCAAATTTCCAGAGAAAACAGATCTGGAAGTGAATGACATATTCATACCCTCATTAACACTTAAGCAAGGCTGCATCAAAGCTGGTTGTAAAGAGAAAAGGCAACTTGCACTAGAGTTTAAAGACAAAATGAAAAGAAGTGTAGTTATGCCCCTAAATGTAAAAAATGAAATATACACAAGTCCTGAAGACTGTTATAAACTCAATCAAAATCCTCTCAAATATGAAGACTGAAAATTCCTTTTATTAAAGCATACACTGATACACAGCATACACTGGTGAAAAATAATGCCTTAACAACACAAGGCAAACATAAGTAATGAAAACAATCCTATATGAGATGCATACCACTGAAAGACAAATAAGCGTCATGTTTAAATTAAATGTTACCAGAACTTCAACACATCGGATGGTATTTGCTTTGCATTTATATCTATCTGAAATGTCTACTGAGTTAGGCAAATATTCCCTATGTTGAGAAGTGCAAAGGAAAATATATCACTTACTGTAAAGTTATCAAGTACTAGATTAATCTTAATTCAAGTATTTTTTTTGTTTATACTATGAAGCATTGACAGTTGCGTGTCTTTTGTATTCCTGATAGCACTCAAGCACCTTACAATGGAACTTCAGACTCATTTCCCCTGTTTTGACCATCAGCGATGCTGCACCCTCAAATAAACTGGTTTTCAGCTTCCCCCTGCAGCACCAGGCTTGTCAAAAGCAGCTTATCTCACGGGAGAGTTACTATTTAATCAGTACCTTATTCGAGTTACTTAATTCCTTATGCTTTTTCACCACACAGTTGATGATGTCACAAACAATCTGCATTTTTCTTTCTGCAAAGCCAAACTGAAGGAACTGCTGTTTTGTTAAAACTGGTTTATATTGAAATTGATCTCGAAGCAGCTGCAACAAGAGAAGAGATTACTTCACTTTCAAAATCACCACGCAATTTGTGGTAGAAACAGCCTGCTCAGGCTCTTAATTTTCTACAATCTTTTCCTTCATTCTGCTCTTGAGCAGCTAAACCTTTTCTCATTTGGTTATTTATATATTCTCAGCTGTTTCCTCTGACTAGACTTTCAACATAACTCCTCCAGAAACATTTCATTCCCATCACTCTTCTAAAGTTTAACTCAGTGTCTTAAGATTCATAAAATAAATTACTGCTGACATTAATATTTAAGGAGTTAAACAAAAAGTTTCTGAAGTGAAGGCACAAGAAGAAGTTGTGTTAATCTCAGCGAGTGCGTCAGAGGGCTTAAGTGAGGCTCCCACAGAGCCTCTTTGTGAAGGAGTCTCTATCGTCCTCAGATGGAAAACCAGCCTGAATAAGCCAGTACTCATTAACGCAGCAAGTCACCTTTTATAAAAATGTGCTTATGGATAGTTTTAAGGATGGTTCAAAATTATTTTCATTCAGTTAAGAATTTGGTTCCAATTAATAAACTGTTAAATATTGGACTGTATATATTAATATGGTATAGTGTTTTAAAATAGCTGTATTTTTTAATTGTGCTTTCATTACAATTATTGAAGTTTGCTGGGATTTTTTGCTAGCTATGATTTCTTCTGAGGTCACTTCTGTAAAAGTGTAATAAATACTTTGGTTTTATTCAAAACTATCATAAAACAATAATACTACTGTTTCTGCAAGTGTCTCAACATATTTGGCTAACAATATCCATCCTGATTTTCATAAAATTATAAATAAAGATTTACCACACAGTGACTTACTACTAATTTTAAATCTTAACAGAATTACAATTCACATTCATTGCCAAAAATCTTCCCTTTCTAGTAATACTCGTAGTAGATGTTTCATGCTTACGAGGCCACAGTCAAAACTGTGTCTCCTCTGCAAAGACCATGAAGAGAGATACCTTATAAATAGCTTCAATAAAACGCAAGTCACTCTTTGCTGTGAGTTCCACGTCGCATTTCACCAAAAGCTCCGCTATGTGAGTTGAAAAGGATGTAAAACAATAGCTGATGATGGGTAAAAATGCAGCTGGGTCACCCTTTACTAACCTAATGACAAACAAAAGCATTTTACACAGCAGAAGATAACAAAAGCTTTTCATTACATTAATTTAAACATTTCACTTGAAAGGTGTTTTAATATCGCAGGATGTTATATACAAGTATCTCCTTCATGTTAAGGTTTTTTCCAGGCATTTCTCATTCAGCAGCCTTTACTGTTATCTGTAAAATGCTCAAAACAACTCATATAATAAGCTCATATAATTACAACATTGTCCGGTCTAAAGCCCACCAGCATTTCCATCTCAAGATTCAACCTCTTTTTTTTCCTTAATCTTTACAGGATGAAACGTCCTGAAGAAAATTTTGGTAGCACTTACAAAGAAATTATAAAAGTGAGAGATTAATCAAAAAAAAAAAAAAAAAAAAAGAGAAAAAATAACACCACAAAAAGAAGAAAGCAAAGCAAGATAACGAGACAGTTCAGGAATATTCTAAGGACTGCTCAGCACAGCAAAACTGCATCCTTTTATCTTCCAGTTCATATGTATCAAACCCCAGCTTCCCCCAGACACATGTTCTGCTTACTCATCACTGGCTGCAGCGCTAATATTTACACATATCTTGTTTACTCTCCTGGCTGTCATATGTATCAGCATAAATTTATTCACACTGCCACTTACACTGTGTAATCCACATCTCTTGGATAATTTAACAGGCGAAGTCCTTGTTCTATTTTTCTTATACTTCCTTTTAGGTCTCCCGTTGCCATTATTCCAAATGCTATTCTTCTTTCAGATTATGAAATAAATGTAATATAGTAGATTCTCCTGCTTAAAAAAAAAAGCATATACAAAGTTACAAAATGCAGTAGAATTATCACTGAAATTCAAAGGTTTTCACTCGTCTGTTCTAGACACTGCTATTTCTAGTGTTACAATATAGCACAGAGCTAGGGCTTGACAGCAATTAATATCAGTCATCATTTTCATTCATTCTAAATGGGATCAATTAGTAACCCTCAATCCAATCAACTATCAAAGACCTTTATATTTAAAAGATATTTGAAAGCATATTAAGAATTTAGGGTTGGCTAAATCCACTAAAACTGAGTGAAAACAAGTTTCTGCACCGGTTCAAAGGAGTTTCAAAGGAAGCTCCACAAGCAGTGAAAACCTTTCGCATTTTTCAGGTTTTTTTGCTGCTTTTTATTCTTTTCTTCACCTGGCCCCAAGAGCCATGTTTGGATGTATAAGCACCAGAAGGCAGGACTAGCAACTCATCACAGAATACACCTCTGTATTTAGCTGTGCATTAAATACACTTAAAATTGTTCAGGTGGTAACAGACTGTGGGTATTTCAAAATAGGTGCGAATTTACTGGCATGATAACAAAAAGGTTTTTATTTAACTTCCACATTGTAACACGCAAGTTGAGAGTCCCCACAGAAGAAAGAGACTCATTTAAGGACAGTGCAAAAGGTGCCCTTCTCCCTGCAGAAATATCCTGCAAGGAAAGTGAAGAAAGAAAAAAAGGAAATAAAAAAGGAAAAAAAAAAAGGAAAAGGGTGGAAAAAAATAAAACAAAACAATAAAAGAGAATCACCAAAGCATGAAATCACCATCATCCAAATCAGTTTTCAAATCTATCAGAAGGATAAATGAGAACTGGTCAGTAAATTCTTAAATGGAGGGAGAGGAAACTGCAGAGAAGAAAATAAAATTAAAAAATAAATTGCTGCAAGAGATCCAAAAAATACTGGCAACTCCCCGTCTGGCAGACAGTCCAAAGACAGACCTGAAGCAGTTCCTTCAAATACCAGTATTAACAATAATCTTAAGAACCTCTTCTCTGACTCCACTGCTTCAAAATACTTTATATTTAGAGACAGGCTAAGAGTACTATTTACTGTATCTTGCATACATTTGTTTATAAGCAACCAAAATCAGTTTTTCTCCAACTCAAGACCTTTAAAGACTGGATGACAGACCGGCTCTTAAGTCATGACTGAAAACAAGTGTCCTGCATCTGAGCACTCTGGACAGACTGAGAGAACTTGAGGAAGTCCATTAGCAAACAGCCAAACTCAGTGGCTTTTGAACTGGTTAGAGAAGAAACAAGGAGGGGAAAAAAGTGTGGAAAGTTGACACTTCTCACAAAAAAAGTTCTCCTTCCTCTCATCCTTGAGATTTGGTTGTGATTGGCTCAATCCTCTACAGTACTTCCCCCAAAAGCTGCAGTAAGAGTAATGATTTCAGCTATGAAGTCTTAAAACGGAAACTTATCGTTGATTTTTTCTGCTAGAACCTGGGAGATAATTACCTGCTGCTGTCTTCACTGAATTTCTTTTCTCAACAGAAAACAAATACTTTGAAGCCTACCCATCCAAGCAGTGAAGAGGCATTGCCTGACAGCCTATATATGTTAAGAGATTTTCTCAAGACACAGAGTTTTATATAATTTCTCTTGCTGACACACCACACTCAGACAAAAAGAAACCAAACAAAAGCTCCAAAGAGATTATGTCTAGCCTTGTCAGAAATCAACGCCAATGGATACTCCAGTTTGCAGCTTTGTTATTTGGTCTTAATCATTAAAGCAATGAGTCTCTTCGAAAAGTACTTCTTGACAACACACAGTAAAAATAGATTTACAGTTAAAACTTATACTCACAATGGTCTAGGTTTGCTTTGGTTTTGGTTTCTTTTTGTTGTTTTTTTTCTTTCTTTTGTTTTTTTGTTTTTTTTTTTTCTTCTTGTGTCATGGTTTAGCGATGTTGGGTTTTTTTAATCAGAGTTATGTTGATGGTTGGATTAGATGATCTTAAAGGTCCCTTCCAACCTAGACAATTCTATGATTGTATGTTCACACGTGTTCTGCCCTTGTTAAAATATTTTCTTCCTATTTAATTATTAGGTTCTTCCTCTTTAACCATTAGCTTCTGAGCTATTAGTCATGCTAAATATAAGTACACAACACTCATTGTTAAAGGCTGGGGACAATTTAACCTCAAGTATTTGGAAACTGAGGCAGCTATTCTTCCTGCATTACCTAAAAAAGTGATCCGCTCTACAGTTTTTCCAATTGAACCAAACCTCAAGTACCAAAGAGTCTGACATAAAACTGAAGCTCTAATCTGCAACGTAAATATTCATAGAAGACACTCTCATAGAAATTCATCCAATCATATTAGCTGTTTCCAAAAAGTATCAACAATCCTTTCTATACCTGACCTCTGAATGCAAAACCCAGCAACTACCATCATTACAAACTGAATTGCAGAATGGTTTGGGTTGGAAGGGACCTTAAAGCCCCACCACTTGCCCAGGGCAGGGACACCCCCCACCACACCAGGTTGCTCCAAGCCCCCTCCAACCTGGCCTTGAACCCCTCCAGGGATGGGGCAGCCACAGCTTCTCTGGGCAACCTGGGCCAGGCTCTCACCACCCTCACACCAAACAAGTTCTTCCAAATATCTAAAACTGAGAGGAGATAGCTCAAGAGACGATAAAAATCAAATAAATAAAAAAAAAAAACAGAGCTAAGTTTGTAGAATATACCTTAACGTCCTGGGAAGGTGAACACTAAGAAGTGCCACAGGCCTGTATGAATTCACGTCAGAGCAGTTACAGCACATTGGCTACCCAGAATAACGTCAGGTACAACAAAGGTTTAAGAGATGATAACCCAGAGCTGCAAGCGGTTTAAAGAACAACTCTAAAAATCACACAATGTACTCAAAGAACTAATGAACGCCCCCCCAAAAAAAAGCCAAAACCCCACCAAAAGGCAAGCAGCAAAACACCAAAAAAAGTATGCAAATCGTCAAGTATCTCGGAACCCCTAGACCAGCCGGAGAGTGGGTCTCCCTGGCTCGGCCCTGGGGCTCGACGGCCCTGAGGGGGACGGGGACAGACCGCCGGGTCCTGAGGGGGTGGACAAACTCCCGGGCCCTGAGGGGGGCAGAGACCGCCGGGCCTTGGGGCGGGAGAGAGACGGGGCCAGACCACCGGGCCCTGAGGGAGGAGGACGCCGACGCCGGGCCCTGAGGGAGCCCCTTCCGCTCACCCGCGCCCTCCGCCGCGGGACCCGGCCGCCCCGCCGCCCCCTCAGCCGCTCCCGGGCTCAGACCGAATCTGCCGCCGCCGCCACAGCCCAACGGCCACTTCCGCTTCCCGTACCTCCCTCCGCGTGACGTCACTTCCAGCAACAACAGCACACGTCACACCTGCCAAACCAGGAGACGGGGTGGCGGCGGCGGCCTCCCTGCGCGCCGGAGGGGCCTCCCTGGCTTCTCCGCCGCCTCTCCCCGCCGCCGGGGGCTGCCCAGCCCCGTTCCGCCCGGCGAGGCTCACACGCACCGACCCGGGGCCGGGCTCGTCGCGGCGGCGGTCGGGACCCCCAGCTCGCACAGGTACGGGCCGCCGCCGGGTCCCCTCAGGCGGGCGCCGGCGCGCGGACGGACGGACGGCGCATCCAATCAGGAGCCGGGGTCGTTGCGGGCGGACCAATGGCGCGCGGGGGGCGGGACCCGCGAGGCCAGGCCCGCCGGTGGGCGCTGAGGGAGGGCGGCCCGACCCCTGCCCCGGCTCAGGCCCAGGCTCTGGCCCGTCTCCGCTCCCCGGGGCGGGGAGAAGCGGGGTCCGGTGAGGCGGCGTCCCCTCAGCTAGGGCGGGGGAGGCCGGGCTGTGGTGCTGGATCGGTCGCCTGGGGTCGGGTCTGAGGGGCCCTGGCGTGAGGGGGAGCGGGCAGGCCTCGGGCAGCGGTGCAGGCTGCCATGAACGGAGGTTCGGTCGCGGTAACGTCGAAGGAAAAAGGGACGTTTGCCTCTTCGGGTAATTGTGGTCGCAATCGAGAGCGTGTGTTGTATTTAATAAAGCAGAAGCCAGTACAGCATTAATCACAGGATGATTTGGTTTGAAGGGACCTTACAGCCCCCCCAGTGCCACCCCCTGCCCTGGGCAGGGACACCTCCCACCAGCCCAGGTTGCTCCAAGCCCCCTCCAACCTGGCCTTGAACCCCTCCAGGGATGGGGCAGCCACAGCTTCTCGGGGCAACCTGGGCCAGGCTCTCACCACCCTCACACCAAACAAGTTCTTCCCCACACCTCAGCTCAATCTCCCCCCTTTCAGTGTCAAACCTAGCTTATATTTAGCTTTTAGTGTCCTGTCGTGCTCTTCAAAGAACTTCTGATGCAGTAACAAGGTAACATGAAGAAGACATGATCAAAATTGAAATCAGACTCAGATATCTGACAGAGATGGAAAAATCAGCAATTTATAAACAAGCTTGGTGTTGTTTTCACTGTGATAGTTATTACTGCCAAACTATCAAGATGTTTCAATTATTAGCTAAAGTAACAAAATTAGAAGTTTGGAAACATACATTTAAGTGGCCTGTTGAATCTGGAAATTGAAAATGTATGCTCAAAATAGTTTAAAAACATAGTCTGGACACCATTACTTAAAGTACTTCATAATAACAATGAGTTTACTCATCTGTTTTTATGAGTGAGTTCTCAAAGCATTCATCCTGGATTGCTGCAAAGCAATGGGGAAAACAAGATGTGATTTCACAAATGGCATATAAGCTGCTGAATAGCTACACGCAAATTAAAGCTTGTGGGTTTCCGGCAGCTGGTTCTAGAATGGTTTAAATTTTGTCTCGCTTTGTTTCTTCTCTGAAATTTCTTCAGTTGGTACTGAAAATAGAAACTATATAAATTTTTATCATTTTTTATCTTTAAAAAGACTTTTGAATTTATTTCGGCAGTGCCATCTTCTGTGTAAGTATGTGAATACATTATCAGCAGGCTAGTTTCTTGAATAACATAGTAATTGTTTTCTGTCTTGGAGCCTCTTTCTAGTGTTAAATAATTTAGATGTGATTATGTTGTTGGTGTTAGATCGTAATTAGCTTTTGTGTGGGGTGAAAAACGCTGTGAGTGCCAATGAAAACTGTTGATATTCTTGTTAGCTCAGCGTACCTTAATGGAATATATTTTGTGAACAGGAACTTGTAGCTGAATAGTACAGTAAAGATATTAAGCTAGCAACTCAAATTTGGGTGTTTGATTTAGGGCTAAGTAACCTTGAGTAGGAAAACTTGGTCCTCTGCGTTTCCTCTCCGAATTCTTTACAAGTAGTGCATATGGAACAGAAAGATAACCTGACTTTGAAAGAGGTTTGAAAGCTATTATAAAGTTGCCAGATGCTTATCTGATAGCATAAAGTTCACTTGATAATCCTCTGGGCACAGCCTTTCTATGAACTGGTTCTGATAATGCTACTGGTCTTTCTCTTTTGTCTTTCTGGTGTATTTTTTGTTTGTTTGTGTAATTATTATTTTCAGAAGACTTTTAATAGTTGGGAGTTAACAAATGTGTATAGAAATGTGGCTTTGTTCTAATAATAAAAACTAATGTAAGAAAAGATGGCAAAAATGCTAGCAAAATTAATTTAATTAATTAATTAAAACTTAATTTGCCTTACCAAAAGTTACCTCAAAAAAGAGATTTCTGCATTTAACAGAACTTCCCTTTCTCTCTACTTGAGTTTACATGGAATAGGTTCCCTCATTTAATCTTTTGTAAAACGTCAGGTTTAATATTGCAACGTTCTCATATTTTTTTCTTGCTGATTTCTATTGCTTTAGTGGTTAAGGACTTGAACTAATGTTGGGGAATTACAGGCTGGTTTTACGCCTGGTTCTTTCTGTTCCTGAAACTAGTATTTTGCCGTTTGGCTATTTTATCATTTTGTTTAGAGTCAGGGCTGTATTTTCAGGCAGATGTTATTTTTGTATTTACATGAAGAGCTACACGGAGAAAGCATGCAGATTACTTTTGACAATTTTTGTCAAAATTGAATGGAATGCTCATTAATATTCAGTCATTCAGATCACTCATCTTCTGAGGGTGAGCACAGCCTCTAAATTTGGCATCTGCATATTTGAAAGTGTAATGCCTTGTTGGCAGTGTTCAGTTTACTCACGGGGCTAAGGTCAAGAATTGCCCGAAGCCTCTCAAGATATTTAGAGTTATCTATTTACTAAGTACTGTACTTAAGTAATTAACAAGCTCATGTACAGTGCCTAGCAAAATGGGAACTTTATCTTAATTGAATCCTCCGGCACAGTGATAGTAGCCCTTTTTGAAATGTTGTATTTGCTCAGAAATACTCCTTATCTGCTCTTTTCATCCCTCAGGACAGTCTCCTCTCCTCCTCCCAGCCCCTGGCTGTTACAGCCTCCCCTCGCAACTGGTTTTCAGCTCCGTGCTAAAAAAAAAAGGTGGCACTGAGCAACTGCAGCTCTGGGAATGTCTCTCTAATAAAAGTTGCTACCTCTTATTTTAATCTAGCTAGGCAATGAAAAATAAAGTCACAGCTCTTCATCTTGTGAAGAAACATGTTTTTTTTTTACATCTAGAAGTTTCATAAGTTAATTGCGAACACGAGCACGAATTACCGCTTTCATGAGGCCACTCATTCTTGCGTTGCCACGTTTTAAATGGCAGATTGTGGTATGTCTTCCTCTCATGAAACAGCTTTACCGGTAGCCCTAAGGACTTTGAAAAATATTGTACTGGTCTCAAGAAAATGAGAATATCTTCTTTATTCACACATTCCTGCAAACAGCTGTATATCCTATTTATAGTGTGACTCAGTAAGCTTTTTTTTAAAAAAAAAACCTGATAATTTATAGGAGTTCATCATGGTATAACCTGCCTCTGTGTAATAAAAAAAAATAAGCCTAATATATAACTGTACAAGAAATGACAATTAAAATAATGATGAATATATGTAAAATCTTGTATGTTACTAAATTGAATATAATACAGTTTTCAAGTCCCATTTTAACTCCCTGTGCTATTAGACTACAGATCAATTCAAATACATGTGAAATCCTACCAGACCAGGTTGTAAGGGTGTCTTTAAAGTCAGCATCATGAACCTGCAGATTCTTAGTATGATCGCTTCGGTGATCTGTCATCATCACAAAGGTTGAAAAATACGATAGATCTCCATATATACACTACTTGTGATGGGATTAAGACAATATCCCCATACTGAATTACTATGATTTATTGTACTTTAATTTTCCCTCTTGGTAAATACAGGTGGTTACTGAAACTTGAGTTGTGGCATTCAGAGTTCTTGATAACTGACTGACATTCAGGATATGTTCTTTTTATTACCATCTCCAACAAAGTTTGATGAGAAATAATAAATGCGGTGATAAGTAAGATAGAGAAGATTTGTCATGAATCTTTTATGCTGCTGTACAGGAAAGCTTGAGAAGATATTTTGGGTGCTCAGAAACAAGAAACTGAATCCTTAATGCATTAACATTGAAGTCGTTAAGCTTTGTCTTAATGTCAGGCACAGCCTAATTTTGTGTGCTACTCGCTACTCAGGACATTTTTCTTTCTCCTTACATATTATAGCAATTAATTGATTCCAAATAAGCTATTTGTACTAAGTTTTAAAGGAAGTCTGAAAAGAATAATTCCAAATGTTCTGATGTTTAAGGCTTCTTAACTTGCATAGGACGTAGATATGTTTGGTACTGTTCACAGAAGCCTATTGTTCATTTTGTATATAAATTTTTGGAAAAAATCTTCTAGTTTTTTTATGGGTTTTGTTTTCAGTATTTATTCAATTGCTCTATTGGAGTCAGATTACATCATGAGCATAACTTTGTTAAAACTCACCTTTTTTTTTTCCCTATTCAGATCAGTCCTACAATTTTCTTTTTCCAGTGTGTCTTACAAGTATTTATAAACGTTTAATTTGGATTTTATGTCCAGCAGGCTCGCAGATGGGTCAGGGACTCTGGAGAGTTGCTAGGAACCAGCAACTGCAACACCAAGGTTATGGTGGACAAGGCTACCTTACCAGAGACCATGGGAGGAGGATGGCTACTAACAACGTTCCCAGCACAAGCCATCGCAAACAAGCCCAAGGAGGCATCGACATCTACCACCTGTTGAAGGCAAGAAAATCTAAAGAACAAGAAGGATTCATTAACCTGGAAATGCTGCCACCAGAGCTTAGTTTTACCATTTTGTCATACCTGAATGCAACTGATCTCTGTCTGGCCTCGTGCGTCTGGCAGGATCTTGCTAATGATGAGCTTCTCTGGCAAGGGTAAGTAAAAAGCCAAAAGTATCACGTGGGCGTAGTAAGAATAATTACTAGATTTTAATTTTGTCTCAACATGGGCTTTTTGTAATTCTAACTTGGGTAAAAGATTCCTACAGTAAATGAGATTTGACATGAATATTGTTAAAAATGTGTTATTCTGGATTTCTAATTATCATAACTATAATTATTGGAGATTACTCGTGCTTGGTACAAGTGTACATGTGTAGAACTACCCACCTGTTTGATATATCATGGGGAAAAAACCCAAGGACTTGTCTTCACTTTTGTATTAGCTCAAAGCACATCTCAAATACTTGTATTATTACTTCTCTGAATTTCAAGCAAATGTCTAGCTTGAGAAAGCAAACCTATTCAGCTGAAGCTGCAGGTAGAAAGGGATGAGAACTCATCTTCTATACTTGTCTTAGAGCAACATTCATGTATGGTTTTTGGAAGATGGTAATGAAAGGGGGAAAGAAAAGGTCAGTCCCACAAATGTGTCAAGTGGAAACACATTTATATAAATACTTCTGCAGAGTTTGTATGTCCAGGAAATTAAAAAAAAAAAAAAAAGAACTTTCTTTCAAATAAAATTGTATGAGATCAAAATTTAATGAAAAATATTTTCTTTGATATTTGGTGTTTTACCATAGTAGGAAAGACTCATGAAATTACACTAATCTTTAGAGGAGATGATCAGAGGAAGTTTTATCTTCTTTCACAAAGTATTCTTACCCCTTAACTTAGCAGACATTGAGCAGTATTACTGTAATAGTTGGGTGGTTGGTAGGTCCCTGGACCAAAGCTTGAAGATACTAGAGCTTCTTAGTTGTATGTAGCGTATATTCTTAACATACAGCGGAAAAAAATAGGTATTTTCCTCAGAGTTCACTTTGGGAAATAGCTCAGGCATTTTTAGTGAAACCTTTCCAAATAGTCAGTTCAAAATGTACACTTTGACAGTGAAAATATGTCCCAATTTAGCAAATAATTAACAATCCCAAATGGCATAATCTCTGTAGACGTTTTAGTCTTCAATATTCTACATGTATTGGATGTGCTTGAGTTTAGGCTTTGGCAGGTCCTGGGGCTGCAGTTCTCAACTCAGTCCAGGTAAGACCCACGTCTGTCCAGTGTCCTCAGTGGCCAAATTGTTTACAAAACAGATGTGTTGAAGCAGAGCTACCAGTTCAGTAAAGAATCCAGATAATAATTGGAGTGCCAAAAAAGAGCTAGTTCAAGGGAGTTTCATACGGTGTCGTCGAAGAGACTGATGAAGCTGAGCCGGGCAGTTGGGGTGGGATAAAAGGGAAAGAAACTGAAAAGTGATGGGAGATAGAGAGGGATGGGGTTGTATCAAGTAATTAGGACTGGTCAAGACTGGAAAACAGACAGTCAGCTGGAAAATGACCTGAAAGCAGTGAGTTAATGGCATCATTTTGTGCCCATTGGCTGCATAACTGGGGCACAAGAAAAGAAACACAATTTTTTTTATACTGTCCTACTGCCACAGGAGAACAACTTGTCCCAGTTACCCAGTGTTCAGGTACCGGGAGTGCCAGAGGTCCCAGCTGCGTGGATGTCATTACAATGCCACCTACTGGGATATATCAAACACATTAAAACCTGTGGGACAAGAAAACAGTAATCATATAAATGAAGACTTTTAGCAACGATTATGCAAAAGGCTTAATAACTAAGGGTTCTGAGCAACCTGGTTCTAACTTTTCCTATAGTTTGAGTGTTTGGCTTTGCACTGTTGATTGTGTTTTGCTTCTGTGAAATACATGAAATGCAGAAAAGAGCTTTGATAACAGGCTGATTCTGTTTTCATAGGTTGTGCAAATCCACTTGGGGTCACTGTTCTATATACAATAAGAATCCACCTCTAGGATTTTCTTTTAGAAAATTGTATATGCAGCTAGATGAGGGCAGTCTCACCTTTAATGCCAACCCCGATGAGGTAAGTAAACTGTCGTAATAAACAGTTAAAATAATTGTGATCGTTGCTGTATAATTATAGCCATATTAAAGCCAAGTTTTAATAGGTGTTTGGTTTACTGTAGGAATGGTTAGTACCCAGTTACAGCCCCATCCTGATCTTTTTTTGTGTATGGTGCACATCATTTACATGGCTCACCTCTTAAGCGCTCTGTACAGCAGTCTGACCTACGGATGCCAGAAATTCATAACCACGTCTTGGCTTAGGAGGGAGGCAGAGATCCCAACCGAAGAGAACAGGGAATTTAAAAAGGACAATAATACGCTTACATAAATTAAAATGCTTCTGCAGAGTACGAGTTTGATCCCACTTCAGTTAAAGCAGGGTGAGGTATAAAGTAACGCCAATTAGTTCTATGGCAATTAAGGTTTCTTGTAAGGGATTTTTAAATATGTCCACTCTCAAGGAGCAAATCTTGAAATACTATGAAAAGATGTCCCAAAGATCAGTATGATTTGATTTCTGTGGGTTTGCTGTGCATAAACAAAATCTTTCTTTATAGTATATAACAACATATATTTATTTTCAAAAAATATCCCATGTCAATTGAAAAGATGCCCATTTACTAATTCACATAACTCACTGGAAAACTTGATTTCTGCATCTTTCCAAGAAGAAAAGAGTTTGAAAGTAGACAGCTTTTGCCTGGGAGATACGCAATTAACGCCCAAGTGACAGAGAGAGTCTTTTGGGTACAAAACCAGACTCCCGCTTCATGTTTCCTGGGAAAAGAAGGTATACACTACTGGAAAAAAGGGGTGTTAACTTCCTTTATTTATATATACACAAGGAAGTGGTAATTGAATAAATCCAAAATAAGAAAAGGAGTAAGAGACATGAAAAGATAAAATTCTAGGAGCCAACAGTTCACTCTGCTGGTGTGATACAGAAAACGAACTTGTGACCACAGGGTGAAATAAATAAAACAGTCTTATGAATCATTACAGTAATGTAATTTGGTTTAAATTCTTGCTTTATCTCATATTCTGCTTGATAAAGAAACCCACTTCTCTTATTAGGCGCAAATTACAGTATTTTGTAATTTCTCTGGCAGAGCTCTGACTTGAGCTGTGACACGTGGTGCTGAGACGCCTTATCAGCACCTTGCCTCAGGAGTGATTAGCAGTGATTTTCAGCAGGATTTTAGTGAATTTAGTAATAAATGTAACACTTTTCAAATGAGACACAATATTTAGGTAACTTAAACGTGTTTTCAAGAATATACCAAGTTTTAACTGGTAATAGCTTTGTGAGCTCAAATTTTTCTTTGTCTTCCAATTTGTTTTAACGTAGTTTTTCACTAACTGTCTTAGTTTATAATTCCAACCTAACTTAAAGTCATCTTGGTAGGCTTAAAGTATTTGGAGCATTCACAAAAGGCACTGAGTAAAAGATGCATTATTTTTAAAGGAAATTCAGATCTGCAAATTAGAGCTACCTTATAGTAGTTAATTAGCTACTATTAGCTACTATTGGCTAATATACCTAAATTAGATGTTAAATTTATTATGCTACACTTACTTCTGGGTTCATCATGGTTATACTGTACAATAGTAGAAGAAACCATCTGCTGCAGGCCTAGTAAGAGCTGAGAACTTCAGGGTATCTCCTAAGGGCTTCTGTTCCTCTCTCCCTGTGGAGCACCATAGCCTGGCAGGAATTATTCAGGGCCTGAGTTCTGGGAGAATTCACAAATACTATTGCTTTTCTTGTTTACCACTGTGATATTGGCAGAATTATTCTTATAAGGACACTGTGACTGGAATTTATGATATGACCATTCCACTATTACAAATTGCCTCTCGAATTTCCTGCCAAACTCTTGCTTTACATTTGATAACAGACCTGATCAAATTACTGTAAAAATAGGAATACTTACAAGCCACAGGAGCAAGATTCTCCAAAGGACACGTTCCATGTCATGAAAATGGGTAACCAGGCTCCCCAGCACCAGCTCCAGAGCTAGCGGTGGCTCACGGGGTAGGGACGAGCATCTCCACACGTTGTGGTAGGATTCTCCGGTTGGCCATTGTCGTGTGCATGGTGTTGTGGTATCTGCTGTAACTTCACGTCTCGGTTGTGTGCATGAGCTTGCCTGATTCCCAGCAGGTGCTCACATTCTGCTCAAAGGATGTACCTAATCACATCTCATGTAATCTGGAGAAAAACCCAACCCAGTGCATGTTTGGTTTCTCATTATTTTTTTCTTTGGTTTCGTCTTTGGTTTTTGTTTTGTTTTGTTTTGTTTTGTTTTTCATATGGCAGCACCATTGTAGCCAAGATTTTGGAACTTGGTTTTTATTTCTTTGGTGAGAAGGGGGTGGTTTAGTGTTAGTGTTAATCCTTGAATATGAATTATTACGTTGTTTGATCTGCCGACGTGGTCTCTGCTGTATTTTATTCTAGAGGGTATGGTGTATGTGAAGCATTTCTCACGCAGTGCTCATTTCATACCTCACACGCTTACGATTCAGAATTTGTAAGCAACCAGAAGTTACTTCCCACCGTTCTGTATACTGTTTCTAACTCCCTACCAAATAGTTTGTCAAGTTCATTATATGGGGCTATGCTCTGTAATTAAAATTGGAACCAAAGGTGGAAAAGAGAATTCTGTGGTCATTCGGTCAGGAAAGAAGATCTAATTTTTGTTTTGTTCCTAATGGTAACAATTCTAACTTATTCTATTGAATGGCATTTATTTTTATGGATCTGTTGGAATTTGCACTGTGCTGAAACTCTCACAGTTTAATGAAGTCAGGATTTCCTTTATGTAGCAGAAAAACGACAAAGTAGGGTAAGACAGTGCTTGTATCTGCTCTTCTCATTGTCTCATTCACTACCAGCTGCCCTGAGTTTTGGCCAGAGAGGTCAGTTTTCTGACCTTTCCTTGATTATAACTGAATTGTTGGACACTTGCATAAAGCTACCCTACCTCGCTTTTAATTATATGTAGCCTGTTGAGATGGAACATATCTATGCTATATATTTCTAAGCAAATTTTTTGAAAACTTATCCTATTTTGTAGTGATCTACTAAGCAAGTCAGTTTTGAGATGCACTGATTTATCTGTCCTAAGAATATTAAAAGTATGTGTATGTCATAGAGGGAAGAAGTTCTTTTGTGATGATTTATCTAAAAAGTTGGAATGGACCAGGCAGCTGAAACCTTTTGAAAACTACATTAAATCAGAGAACTTTAAATCTTGTAATTCACTAGTTACGGATTCTGAGTAACAGGAAAAACATTCTACTTGTGATTTCTGGCATCGTTAAGTGTGTATCACTGAGACTGTATTTTAAAGGCATCCAGTGAAAGAGACACTGTTTGAGATGTATGTTCTGTATCGTGTCTGCATTTGTCACCAAATGACTTGATTCATAACTAAAAAACAAATCTTAGGAAAAGAATCCTATATTAGAAAATATAACATTAGTAGTGTGTGTTTTGTTCTGGAATATGCACCATGAAATATATTACATTTCCCTCAAAAAATGAGAATAATAATACCATACATGTCTAATTATTACTTACTAATAACGTTAGTGTTACCTAAAAGCCCCAATTAGAAATTGGAACCCTACCGTGCCAAATAGTATAAATACAGAATAAAATGACAGTCACTGCCCCCAAATTTAAATAATTATTTAAACTTGAATTCCTATATTTCATCAGCTTTTATTTAAGGCTCTCTTAATTTGGTTGGTGATCAAATTTTTAATACAGTCCAGACTAGAAACAAATCAGCATTTATGTTGATACTTTGGTAATCCTACCAAAATGGAAAAGCATATCTCTCGCAGAATTATCAATCGCCTAAAAATGTTAATGTAATATGCTACTAGTGATTTCCTTAGTCACCTTTTAACACTATTTAAGATAAATAATTAGAGCATGTGTACAACCACTTATGGGAAATTTGAAATTTCAAATATTAAGTGAAATTTGTCTTTATTGACAAATGTATTTGTCCTAGATTTTCTAAATGTGCATTAGGTAAAAAGCTTAATTGCCTCCCAACTCTTGACTTTGCTAACAATTCCATTGAGATACTAAAAAGATAAATCCTGTCTATTTGTAGAAGAATACTGACTCCAAAACTTTTGTGCTGTTAATTTAGAATGTGTGGGGTTGTTTTGAATGCATTTCTAACCAGAGGTGTCAAAGGCATCTACAAGAGGTTTGATGTTGACTACAGTACCGAAATGCTCAGAAAATACTCTTAGAAGAGAAGGGAATCAATGCAGACATGAAAACAATGCTGAAACAGGAAACTTTTTTGATTTTCGGCTATCCCGTGTGGATTAGATGAATGGAAAAGCTCTGTGGGGCAGGTAGAAATGGAGCTGGGAATGTCAGGAATAGGGTGGTAAAACAAGCGTCCTGTGACTGGGGAAAAAGGAACAAGTGTAAAATATAACATTGAAATAAAATGAATGGCTTCTGTCATTACTATTAGTCTATAGTTATGGTTGCTATTTGCATATATAATTTAAATCAACACTTCCATACCTTAAGGTTTTATCCAGAACTGTCTGAAGTTGAGTGGGAAGATCTGCCTTCAGTCCAATCTTTCCCAAGAGCACCACCAGACAACTGATAAATAACCTCATCACAGATTTTAGCAGGGTGTAGAGAGAGAGAACTACTTATCTCAGCCAGTGTACCTGCCACAAGGGACTGTTTTAGCTACCAAATACTAATTACTGAAGCCAGTGCCTAAGTCTCGTTAAGTCAGGATATATGTAAAGGAGATGCTCTGCTGCTGGTCTTGTATCAATTGCCAAAATACTTGAGGAATTAATATGCAGCTGCTGTTCATTTTGGTCTCCCATTTTTAGTTTTCTATTTAGCTCTAATTCAAGGAAGTAGTTAGCCTTATGTTGTCCATACACATTATGGACAAACTTAAATATGATCTAATTTGGACTTAAATACCAGTTTATAGCCCAATATGTGTGTCATTATGGTCCTAAATAAAGATTCTTCTTAAAAACAGGACCTAAAATTGCAAGGGTTTGGGTTTTCTTTTGTCTTGCTTGTAATTTTATTTATAGTATAAAACAATCTTTTACCAAAAAAAAATGCTGATTAACTGCTATTTTCTATAAGTATGTAAGCAAAAATTTTGGACTGATAAAAACATCTAGATAATATTACAGGTGTTTGTGGGCATCTTACTCTTGTTATCGACATCTTAAGCATATATTCTAATTTCTTTTATGGGTTTGATTTCTGGGGTCATAAGGAAACTAGTTTTATGCTTTGGGATATTTCAATGAACAGAAAGAATCCAGAATATCACTGAAATATTTTATAATGAAATTTGGCATGTATATTCTATAAGAAATGTGTGCTTGGCAAAGCGTGGAAAATTCTGGAAATCATAACATGGATATAAAATCTAAACAATTGTCCTATCTTTTTAAACTTGTGTGTGTCTGTTAGGCACAGTGTTCTTATTTATGTGTATGCATATTTCTATATGTTGATATTTACCTCTGCTTTGAAATCAGCCTGCTTGTGTTTATTTGCATTATTACACATTTAAACAAATGCATTTAATGCATCTATTTGAATGTGGTACATCGTATACATGTGAGAGCATTAGTGTTTTGATGAAATATATTAAAGACTGAACACATTATGGCTAAGATTTTCTGATTTACAAAAGTTATGGAATTGAAAGTTATGGTCCCTGCAGCATTTTATTTACAATTACAAAAGTATGAAAACCAAAATACTGGTCTACGCTGTAAAGAAAATATTAAAGAACCCTCATGCCTGTGATGGGGTTCATAATTTTAAATTTCCTACTATGAGTCTATGTAAAATCTCAACCATAACAATAAAATGTTTCTTTGCATTTGATTTATACTTTTAGAATGTATTGTGCATGTTGAAATGTGATTTTTGAGGAAGAGGAATCATTCTGAAAAACAAACCTCAACTAATTTAGTAGGATTATGTTCCTACATTGCCAGGTATCTTGTTCCTAAACACATTATGAAGATTAAACATATTTATACATATGTGTATTTTACCCCAGGGAGTCAACTACTTTATGTCCAAAGGCATACTGGACGATTCCCCGAAAGAAATAGCGAAGTTTATCTTTTGCACAAGAACACTAAATTGGAAGAAGCTGAGAATCTACCTTGATGAAAGGTAATTGGAATTTCTCCTGAGCCATTTCCTCTTCGTTCTCAGTGTACAGCACCATTCGACAATATTTGGCTTGTATTTTACTATTTTACTGCTTTTTTTTACTTGAGGTTTCTTTTTTTCCTATCTCATATGGATGTTAATCAGAAAAAGCAGTTACCAAGTGATGACCAGTTTCCCAAGTGATGATGGCTTTGCAACTACTGTTGAATCATCTAACCGTTATTTGGTTGATCTTTCTCAAGATTGGAAGTTGCAGCCACGTTCTACGATCCCACAGAGCATCCTCTCCCTGCTCTACCATCCTCTTCCTCCCCAACGCTTTCTCTCACCCTCCGATCACCTTGGGGTAGATCGGAGTCAGGAGAGAGGAGCACCAACACAGTCAAGGGGAGTTAAAGGAGGAGTAATAACTTTGACTTAAATAGGAAGAGCAGAGGGAACAGCAGGAATAAAAGGAGTTGTTCTGTAGTGTTGTCACCGCTGACAGTCCTGTGCTGTAAAACTTCAGATTATCCTTCTAGTTGGCACTAGAAAAAAATTACAAAACCATTTAACGTATGGGATTACAAGTTGATATTAGCAGCCCCTACAGCCGTTCATCTTCCCTTCATAAACAGAGTAATCAGGCACTAAAAATAAAAACTAGGGTTCTAAATGTTGAAACTGCCCTCTTAGTACTGAAATGTTTAATGGAAAGGATAAACATACGAGAATATTCTTTGGTTCACTTTAAATTTGCTTCCAAATGCCCTTCAGATGTCTCTTGCACATCTGTTCATGTAGAATAGTCTGAATCCTTTAGATGTTTCTGTGGTCAGTGGAAAACGCTTGCGAGCATTGCACCCTGATGGACTTGGATTTTACAGGGGTTTTCTGAGCAAACTTTATCTAACTTCAGCCTGAGCTTAACAAGGTGCTCCTGCAATGGCTTCTACATAGGCACCAAAATCTGTGACACATATGAATCTATTCCCTTTATAGTCCACATAGAGGCTTTGCTTCCTTTAAACTGCCTGACAAAGCCATTAAAAAAAGACAGTAATTCAATCTGCATATAAAGAAATGTAGAATTCTGATTAATGTGGATTTTTATAGTATTTGGCTACTGCTGTGTCTGAAGAACATGTGTTTCTATTATCTTTGTGCTGTTAGTGATAATTTTGTCTTACAGCAAAAAAGCAAAGCTCATAAACTACTCTAAAGCTTTCCTTTTTATTTTTTTAAGACCTACATTTTCGTATTTAAATGGTTCATAGAAAGTTCTCTAATTCTGGGGGGTTTCGTTCTACCAGGCGAGATGTTTTGGATGACCTCGTGACGCTGCACAACTTCCGAAACCAGTTCTTGCCGAATGCACTGAGAGAGTTCTTCCGCCACATCCACGCTCCCGAGGAGCGCGGGGAGTACCTGGAGACTCTCATCACCAAGTTCTCCCACCGGTTCTGCGCCTGTAACCCCGATCTGATGAGAGAACTCGGCCTTAGCCCCGGTAAGCAAATAAAAAAATAAAAAAATAAAAAAAAAAAAGAGCTTTGATTCAGTGGATTGGTCTTTATATTTCTGCTTGGTCCTGCTGTTTATAACATTTTTAAAATCAGCACCTAAGTAAGTATTTTTGAAAGTACAGAGGTGGCATAGGAGGGTTTAGTGTACGGGTGCTACCCCACTCGGGTTGAAAAAAATCAAAATTAACAGAGAGATGCTTTTCTTAGACCCAGCTGATAAGTGGGGTTTATTTTCACGTTATCTTCCCTTTGCTTTTGTCTGCACTCAGGCTCTGTAGTATCTCCAAGTCCCCTCTTGCAAAGACTTTACGCACTTAACATTTTACCCTGTGGATAGTCCTGCAGAACAGAGAGGGGCTGTTGGGCCTCGCTCAAGTTAATGAGCGTTTCTAATTGGCTGGGGGGAGCCGGGTTTGGGCAGGGGGACTGCTTACATATTTAAAGATAAGCGTCAGCAGGATGTTGGCCTTAGTTTACAAGAACTTCAAGAATCTGTTTAAATGAACGTGCATAAAGCCCTTAGTGACTTTGGGCTAATGTAGAAATATTAAGAGATTTGTAAATGCTCAATTGGCATTGTGCTGACATTATTACTTTGAAAATTGCTGTATTAAATGTTATTTCACTGGGATACCCTTTTAAGTGGTTACATATGTGTATATAAATATAATTATAAGCCCAGATGATGAAGACTGTACGGTTCTTGGACAGGGAATATTTTTAATACTCATGGTTTCCTTTTTAATTTTATTTATTTATTTATTCTCTCTTGTCTAGATGCAGTTTACGTACTGTGTTACTCTCTGATTCTGCTTTCCATCGATCTCACGAGCCCTCACGTGAAGAACAAAATGTCAAAGAGGGAATTCATCCGAAACACGCGACGAGCCGCGCAGAACATTAGCGAAGATTTTGTAGGGCACCTTTACGACAACATCTACCTTATCGGCCACGTGGCTGCCTAAAAGCACAATTTGCTAGCACTTAACATTTGTAATTTTGAAAGATTACGTCGATTCAAGAAATGAATTATTTTGTAGAGATGGGGGTTATTTTAGTGCTGGTCATTCTAACCTCTGTATGCAATCAAAGTTGGTGTGTGTCCGTGTGTGTATGTGTAAACTACCTTTTCTATCTATTTACCGTGGGGAACGGAAGGATTTGGAGATTTGTTTTTTCATAATTTTTTTAGTTTTTTGCACAAAACAATGCCATTAGTCTGACACAGCCACTTCCGAATGTTCAACTGACATTGCAGCCTGAGCTGACAAGGTGGAGACTCTGTGCATTAGATCCGCTTGAAACTTTAATAAGTTCCTTCTTTTTAGAATACCATGTAATGTGTATATATTTAACTAAAGAGATTTATAATCATAATTATTTTATTGTAAAATATTTTAACTAAAATTGCTCCTTTTATCTCTTAAAATAGTGTTGTACTTCTTTCTTTGGCATTTTTTTTTCCCAATGCTGACTACCTCAGGTGCGTAATTTAGGTGAAACGTTGGTGTGAGTACTGCAATAAAGTTTATTCTAGGAGATGATAGAACACTTGTAAAAAGACGGTATTTCATACTGTATTCACTAACTTGAATTAGCTTATTGCCAGCCTGCTCTTCACACAATTCTAAAGGATTCTTTTGCAGGTTAATCTGGGTTTTTTTTATGCAGGAAGCCTGTGGCAGAGGCAGGAATTGAATGCGGGTCATATCCCTCGTAGGCAGGCGCTTTGCCCGTGCTGCTGCTCTCTGTTTGGCACTGAGGGGGGGTTACATTTGTCTTAGGTACGAGGAGGGTGATGACAATGACAGTCCACATAAGAGCTACATAAATGACAGGAAGAAAAAAAAAAGTAAGCTGCTGCTGCTTGCTGTGTTTAGTACATTGTAGCTCTGCTCCGCATGCAAAAACGCACCCAAAAAAAAGTTGTTTTTTCTTATTACGTTACCTATAATCAGGTGTAAATGCCCTTTGGGTTTGCCCTTTGGCCACAGCCAAAGCCAGGAATCTTCCAGGCAGGTTTTACGCTATCCCTGCCCTCTCCCAGGATAACTTCTCATCGCTTCCCCCTGTGGCGTTTCTTATGTTTCAGAAAGCCCACGGGTGCATTTCGCAGCAGCCAGTTAATCCCAAACACAGCTAAAGATGATATGGTCCGTTGGGGAGCTTTAAGGCACGGGTATCTGGTCCTGGAAAAGAAAGAAAAGGAAAAAAAATGAAAAAAAGATGACAAGTTGCAAAACTTTTAATGGAATCTGAAAAATCAACACTAAGGAGAAGTGTCTCTATTGTCCTTGAAGTGATCTTATGATATGGCTTTCTAGAAAACAGGACCCTCAATAATAGGACCCTCAGAAGGTCTATGCTTAAAAGGAAGAACTCTATGAATTTTGAAATTAAAACCAATCTTACCAGGAAATGTTTTCATTGCAAACCACAAATGCAGAGTGAGGCCTGATTTTCTTCTTTCTTATGGTGGCATCAGTGATACTGGTCTTGATTTTGCTCGGATCCAAAAATATGACTTGCTAATCTGTATTTCTCTTAATTTCCAGTTAATTTCCTCAATTCCCATCCTCAGACAGACGCAGAGCAAAGCCTCCGGGCAGCCAGAACGTGGGTTTCCTGGAATAGACAAGTACATAATTAACGAGGTTTAGAAAGCTCCAAGGCCAGTGTAACAGCCAAGGCGATAAATTAGAAAGAGGATGGTAGAGTTAAGGTTTCTGTAAGAGATGAGTCACAAGGGAGAAAACCCAAAACAACCCAAAATCACCCCAAACCAACCCGGAATCATGTACAGACAGCAGCGTCTGATCTTCGCCTGGGATTCTGTGGAGTGTTGGATGGTGCCCAACGTTGTGTTACCGACGCGGCAGCCAACCCGGCACACCAGGAGTGCGTTCCGGCAGAGGTAACCAAGAAACACAAAATAGAATAGACATTTCTTATGGCCTTTTTTTTCTGTTGAAGTTTGGGTCTTTCTCCAAAGTGTCAAAGAACTATTTTTAATTTGGTTTTTTTTTTTTTTCATTTTAAAAATCTAGACTTTTCATTAATTTAGGAAATTTTCTGTCTTAAAATAAAGACACGTTTCAAGCAGGTGTAACAATACACTCGCGCAAAGTGAGAAAGATAAAAGGTTGAATTCTCTTAGTCATCCTCCAAAAGTCCTCTAAAAAATGAAGTTCTGGGCAGTGGCTTCTTCAATGCCCTGTTGGTTTCTCCACACGTTGTAAAAGAAAATAGTGGTAGATACTTCATTGACCCGGGTGTCCCCAAGTGCCCTCAGTGGTGTGATGTGAAAATAGCTGCTGGATCAGGCACTTGGGAGAATTTGAGGATCCCAAGGCTTATTCTGGTCCTAAAAGACACTAAAGCTGGTTCCAAAGGGCCATTTTGAATTTTTTGCTGATTTTTGTATACACAGATGTGACAGAACCTGTTCTTTGGTCACGTAGAGGTGACAATGACACCGGTGTCCATCCAAATTTCTCCATTTTCTCAAAACTAACTTTCTTGAATACCTTCCATTCATACTCCAAACAACAGATTCACACAGCCTTGGCTTTTTTAAATCAATTCAAGCTGCTTCAACACAACAAAAGCCCAAACAACTGTGAGTTAGAGATGCAGTTACCAATTTTTCACGTGGGCAAGAAATTAGCATTCAGGGAAGAAAAAAATCAATTTGTTCTCATCAACCTTCCCCTGCCACCCCCACAGTGGAAAAAAAAAGCAAAATTATAAACAGTTTAAAAAATACAGGTTTAGGAAAATAAACTGTGGAGCTGGGCAAATAAATGTTGCTGCTTCCCCTGCAGTGCGCTGCAGTTCACTGATGTGCTTTGCATAAACAAATCCATCAAGGGGAATTGCTCTTTTTCTTTTTTTTTTTTTTTTTTTTTTTTTTGTTGAAGCAGTAATAGTTTGGTTCTCTGGGCGAGGGTGTCGCTGTGCAATCTGATACCTTTTATAGTTGGGTTTTTTTAGAAAAACAAGTATTAAATTATTTTAAGTACCGAAGGAGAATGGAGGTCTGCCTGCTTGGTTGTGTTAAAATGTCATAGTAACAATATTAGGTATTTAGAAAAGCCAAATTTTCTTGCCTTGTATTGGATGGGGGATTTTTTTTCTTTTTTTTTTTTTTTTCTTTTCCCATATTTCATGGGAGTATCAGAACTAATAAACATTAAGGCTGGTGACTTGTTCTCTGCCGCAGTAAAATCTACCGCCATTAAAGCGGACAAAGGACAGACTTAAAGGATTTCCTGTGTCTCCCATAGGCGCAGCGCCGTTTCCTCTCGCCTTAAAGAGAAACACTATACAGGCTTGTATAATCTGCTTATAATAGGGATTTTTAGTAAGACAAAATTTTATGTGATCCCCTAGTATTATTTATCAGATGTTAAAAGTTAAGACTGGCCGTGCGATGTGTGTAATTAAATCAAAGCCGGCCAGCTGGGATTAGGTAGAGAAATGGATGTCGATGGAAAAGCTTCAGGGGGATCACATCGTTCCCTCCTCTGCTTTTTGCTGAGGGTGATGTCAGTAAATTTGCAGTTTTTCTTTCTTATTCCTATAAAACAAACTTAGAGACGAGGCGGATCAGAAGATATTTACACAGAATAATTCCATCCCTCTGTGAAATCTTCTTCCCTTAAAAATTAACTTTCTTGTATTTGCTTTAAAATTTAACAAAAAAAAAAAGCAAAAAGCTGCAGTTCATTGCAAGAGTGAAGAGACTCATTTTCAGAGCCAGGGTTCACTCCTAGCTCCTGTTGCAGAAAACAAGCAAAAAAGCGCTTTTCAGATTGCTAGCAAGCCCTCGAAGGCGTGGGGGGTTTTTAAGCTTAAAAATACTCCTTCTTGTGCGTGTGCCCACCACAGAAATGGGGCGTATTTCTGTGCGAGGGGCGTGCTGGGGGTACCGGCTCTTTGCCGAGAGACTTATTCCTTTGTCAAAGCCTCCGCTTTCTTCTGGGCAGCGTCGGGGAGGAATGTTGGATTTAATTTAAAATGATTAATGAGATTTTGTCAGGCTCCCCCACCTTCGCCACCGCTGCAGTTCGTCAGCACAACAACCTGGGGAACCCGGACGCCGCTCTGTCGCCCGAAAACAGCTTTCCAGGAAAAAAATAAACCCCGGGAACTGGTGCCAGGTACATGTCAATGGTATTGTCTTTCAGCCGCTGACAGCTTAACTCGGAGTTGGGACATTTACACATTCTGAGGAAGTGGAGCCCATTTGTTATTTCAATAGTTTGCTTTGACAGTGGGCACCAGCAGCAGCTGCGGTTTTCGGAGCAGGCGCTTTGCTATGACTCTTATGGAAAATGCTATCGTCCACGCAGCCCAGAAATTCTTTAAAAAGGGGAGATAAAAATTATCAAAGCTGATTTGGGTAAGTTTTTCTAGAGAAAGAGTATCTCTGCAGCCTGGCTGGGTCCCATCCCCTGAGCCCTACGTGTGCCCAGGGACAGGGATGCGTGGGCCAACAGCCAAACCTGGCCATGCTCACGGACCTTTTCCTATCTAGCCCTAACTTTGGAAAAATGAGCAATTCTTTCAAAATGTAACACGGACCTGTTGGAGTAGGACCAGAGGAGGCCACGGAGATGCTGGGAGGGCTGGAGCCCCTCTGCTGGGAGGGGGGGCTGAGAGAGTTGGGGGGGTTCAGTCTAGAGAAGGGAAGGCTCCGGGGAGACCTTGGAGCCCCTTCCAGTCCCTCAAGGGGCTCCAGGAGAGATGGGGAGGGACTCTGGGTCAGGGAGGGGAGCCATAGGAGGAGGGGGAAGGGTTTGACACTGAAAGAGGGGAGATTGAGATGAGATGTGGGGAAGAACTTGTTTGGTGTGAGGGTGGTGAGAGCCTGGCCCAGGTTGCCCCAAGAAGCTGTGGCTGCCCCATCCCTGGAGGGGTTCAAGGGTGGGTTGGAGGGGGCTTGGAGCAACCTGGTCTGATGGGAGGTGTCCCTGCCCAGGGCAGGGGGCATGGTACTGGATGGGCTTTAAGGTCTCCTCCAACCCAAACCATTGTATGATTCTGTGTTTCTGTGGTACTGAAAATTATTTATGATTTGTCTTCTTCGCTTTCCTTGTGGGAATTGATTCTGTTGGGCTTGAGCATTGTCTTCTCCTTACGCACAAACTGAAAAGAAGAATTTAATTTCTAAAGCAGCTGATAGAGGGGTGTTATCACCTGCCACATGGCCACCTTCTCAAAGCTTTTCTACTGCGGTTACTTAATACAAGCACTGCGTGAGTCAGAAAGCATTTATCCTCATAGAAAAGAGTAATAGTAAAATTCAGTGCCTGTGATGCACGGGGCATGTGGAAAACAAAGAGCAGAGTGTTGGTCTAAAAGAAAAGGTGTTTTGATTTTAGTAAATTAGAATGTAATTTTCTTAAGTGCTGTTGTAGTTTCACTCCCTTGTAGCCCATGTGGCTGGCAGTGCCCCCCAGCAGAAGTAACATCTTCCGTCTCAAAACAGATTTGTCACCTGCCATGTGAAGAAAACCCAGCCGGTTGGGCGGCTGGGAGGGGTTTTCGTACTGTCAGATGTGTGTGGTGTATACTTCTCCCCGCCTTTGCCCCATTTTTCACTTCATTTTCCAAAAAAGCTTGTTTCTGTCTTTCTCAACCATCATTTATCTTGGGGGGGAAAAGAAAAGAAAACAAAAACAAGCCAACAAACAAACAAAACAAAAAGAAACCCCAAGAAAGACTGTGAAGCTTTGAGATTAAAAAATAAAATTGAGATTTTTCATTTTTTCCATAATTTTAAAATAAAAGTTAATATATTTTCTATTTTAACATAAAGTTAAAATTTTTGCCAATAAAGACTGTGAATTTCATGTCAGCCCAAAGTGTTCCCCGGTATCTGAGAGCAGAACGAAGTCACAGCTGCCCCCCCAGAAGGCTAGAACGTGGAATTGGTGCTACCGTGCTCACAAAAATATCACTTACATCAAAGTTATTAAATGTTTACAAAATCCTCACTTGCTGTTTTAGTTATTGTTATTTATTTCACATACTGTTTTAACTGGAAATTGCCGATTAATATTTTTATTCCTCATTGCGTCAGTCTTATCTGCCGCAGATCAAAACAAGTTTCTGTGAAGGAACCACCCAAAATCCATCGCTGCGGAAAACAATACATCGGGTTCAGAATAATAAAGCAATGACTTATGAAGCTCTCACTTACATGGTGGTAAGTAGAAATCATTATATAAAAATGAAAATTACTTTTAAGCAGGCGGGTGGTGCAATCCGTTCTGAACACAAGTCCTTACAGGGGGGCGCAAGCAGATGAATAACCCAATCCCCGTTCTGCTGACGATGCACATCTTTGAACACGTGCTTTTAAAGTTCCTGAGAAGCCAATGAAACTGATTTTCCTTATTATTTGTGTCTGTAAGCCCCAGGCAGCGGGGCAGGGCACCCCCAAAGCCACCCTCCCGACAGGAGCAGCGTTTGGCTCCAGCTGCTCCTGTGATTTGTTTAGACAGATGCCAACCCTGGGGGGAAAGTCGGTTTAATACCAAATTTAGTCCCGATAGGAAACCTTGCACAACAAAGGCAGGAATTGAAAAAAGTAAAAAAAAAAAAAAAAAAAGAAGAAGAATACACTTGAAAACAGCGCCATAGAGGCAGTGCAGTAACAAGGTCTAACCTGAGCATCTTCCCCCCTCACTGAGCATCCTTCCCCCATCTCTGAGCATCCTCCCCCCTCTCCTTGAGCATCCTTCCCTCTGAGCATCTTCGCGCTCTCTCTGAGCATTTCCCCCCCC
>QJSC01016004.1:2953411-3096205 GCA_003697955.1 Calidris pygmaea
CCCGTGGTATTTTCCACAGGAAACTACACCCCTGGTGTGCCGTGGGCAGGTTCCGGGGTCACCACCACCCGCACAACAACCCTCAACCTCTTCTTGTCTCGACTGTGACCCTCCAAGCCCCCCTCTCCCGGGGAAAGCCGAGGGCAGCTTTTCCCCACCCAGTCCCAAACCAGTTGGCAACTGGAGAGGGGTTACAGCGGCCCCTTCCACAGGACCCCCAGGCTGGTGGCTCCGAAGGCGGCGGGATCGCTTGCCTTCAGCTTCTCCAGTTCAGAAAAAAAAAAAAAAAAAAATCAGGCTGTTGATAGACCTGTCCTAAAACGGACTCAATGTGCACATAGAGGTGTTTCCAGCAAGTGTTAGTGACTGTTTTTCGGATACTTCTCCTATAAATGTGTGTATTGTGGGCGCAGTCAGAAGCGTCCCTTACGGGTGGTGTGTATTCTCGGTGTGCAGGTGCACGTCTGGGCTGACCGGGAGCACCCAGGTTGCAAAGGGCCCCTTTGGTGTCACCACCGCTGCCCGGTGTCACCCACACACTCCTAATTAGTGGGGGCAGGTGCCGCGGAGCGATGCCCTCTCACCTCCCTCCGGGTCCGGCGCTACTGGGACCACAGAAAGCATTGAGAGAAACGGCTCTAACCATGAAAGGGCTGTAACCTCCCTCCTCTGTCATCGTTTCCCACCGTCTCAATTCCCCCACAACAAGGGACAGTGTTTTGAAAGTGCAGTTTTCATGAGGAAATGCAAAGTTCATTAGAAAAAACGTAAAGCTCATTTATTTTTTAAAAAGATGCGACCATCGCTGAGGCGTGGAAGCAAAAACATTTAAGGTGGTCGCTTCAAAAATTAAAAAAAAAACAACAAAGCTTCATATTCAAGTTCTCCATCTCCCACTTTTAAAAGGGAAGTGTACATTTAATTTACAAATTCACCTCTGAGCTTTACTTATGGAAATGCTATTGGGTTATTTGCTGCACAGGCGACTGTGGACTCACTGAAAGGGAGTTTTGCCCCACGGGATGCCATGGGTCCCCCCCTCCCTGTCATGGGAGGGATCTCGGGGGTGCTGCTCCATCCTCAGCAGCATCGATCGGGAGCCCAAGAGTAGGGAAGGGGTAGGGAAAACAGCCATAAATTCTGACGTCTCAGAGAGAAATCCTGTGGGAGACTGTCCTGGGAGAGGGTGAAGAAGAAGGCAGAGGAGGACTTTTCTGGTTCTTCCATCAATATGGGACATTTCCCACTAGGGCTCGGTGAGGCACTGTCTGGTGGGGAGAGAACGAGCTCCTTGGGCAACGGGCAGGGACAGCAGCTTGCTCACAGAAGAAATGTCCTGCCTCATACAGTCATGGAATTGTCTAGGTTGAAAGGGACCTTTCACATCATCAAGTCCAACCACCAACCCAACACTGACAAACCCACCACTGACCCATGTCCCTCAGCACCACGTCTCCCGGCTTTTAAATCCCTCCAGGGATGGTGACCCCACCACTGCCCTGGGCAGCCTCTTCCAAGGCTTGACAACCCTTTCGGGGAAGAAGTTTTTCCTGATATTCATCCTAAACCTCCCCTGGTACAACTTGAGGCTGTTTCCCCTTGTCCTATCACCTTGGGAGCAGAGACTGACCCCACTACTTGTAGGCGATTTCCATGTAGGTCTGGGTCTCCCAAATCCATAGGTTCCTTTCCCATTTTTCTGAGAGTCCACTCAGAAGGACCTTGCGTCCCCCCTGGGTGGCCCCAGGTGCTGCTGCTCAGAGCGGGACACGGGCATATCTCCTCTTGCGTCTGCTTGGCTGGAATATGCAGAAGAAGGAGCCGGGGTGGAAATTTTAGAATAAGGATGAAAGCCATTTTCAGGTATCAGATTTCTCCATTCTTGCTTTTTCGTATTTCGGAAATACGTCCTGTGGGTGTTGGCATGAGCTCAGTGGTGAGCTCTTCCCATGAAACCATGAGTAGCAAGAGTAGAGGAACCATCCTGGTGGTAGCCTGTGGCCAGCTGGGAGGACGGTGCTGGGGATGGGAGCTGGTTTGTGCAGTCAACA
This sequence comes from Calidris pygmaea, assembly GCA_003697955.1. NCBI lineage: Eukaryota > Metazoa > Chordata > Aves > Charadriiformes > Scolopacidae > Calidris > Calidris pygmaea. The sequence continues at coordinate 2,955,463 of QJSC01016004.1, forward strand.
CAGAGAGTCAGAATCATAGAATCATGGACTGGTTTGGGTTGGAAGACACCTTGAAGACCATACAGTTCCAAGTCCCTGCCCTGGGCAGGGACACCTCCCACTAGACCAGCTGTGAGTATCCCTTTGCCTGAGCCAACAACCCCACCAAATGCCTCCTGAGCCCTGCCTGGAAGAAGCACATCTTACTAATTCAGGCAATGCTTATTAATTTGGCTGTCTGGCAAATTACAGCTTTGAGAAATTAACTGTGTGCCTCCAGAGAACAGAAAGAAAAGGGGTAACACACCCACAAAACTGCACAATCTGATGCTGAGCTTTATTTGGTTTCCTCCCTGAAGCTGAGCTCGGTGTGTACAGATTGACGATGGTCCCTCTGAGCGTGAGGTGGCGTTTGGACAACACGGGGCACAGCTGAAAAGGAGTCACTCCTTAAAGAATTGGGTTTCTTTTTCTGTGCTGTGGGACTGTTTGGGTTTTTTTGAGAAAACAGCATGAGTACCGCCTTCCTGCCAAAACCTTGATATTTCATTGTTACAAATCCATAAACACCATTAAAGTTAAATCTATATTCCAAAGAACCTCAGATTTCAGCTCTATTTCACCTAAAAATGACCGGTACGAGTCATACAGACACTCTCTCAAAGAAAGGTCTGTTGCCAAAGCCCTGCCTTGAGCTAGACTCGCTGCTGAGGGCTCCCTGTCCTCTTAGAGGCTCAAAAACGCAGCCATGGCTCAAAATATCCAAACATTTTACTTACCCTGAGGTTGGCGACCCTTTTTCCTGGGACAGCTTGACCTGGCCTTTTGTCCCTGGCCACCAGAGATCCCTGGTCCACCAGCAAGGAGAGAGACCTGCTGGGCTTTTCCTGCCAGGAAACATCCGAGTGTTGCTAGGGATGCTCCAAAACACCCACTGTAGAGAAATCACCATTTTTCTCACCTTCCCAGTCAGAAAACCTCTTGGTTTGGTACAAGTCCCGCTACCTCCATACTCCAGGGCTGGTTCCTGGGATGATGGCATCAGAATTGACAAAACCACTAGATTTCGTGTGACTTGTTTATGGCTACTGAAACCTGCCTGTGGGGGCAAAAACTTCAAGGCACAACCATGGACTAAGCACAATAAAGGCTTTAGGATTTATGACTCACAGTTCTGGACTCGGATACTTAATTCTGCTTTCAATTTGTGCCCATATTGCTTCAGTTCCATGACTGTGGATTATTTTATTCTACAGTTTCCTGTGTACTTTAAATTTGACTCCGAATAATCACAGCTAAGCCCTGAGCCCACCTGGGACTGAGAAAGTCTCAGTGTCTCTGCAGAAATTCCCTGAGGTGCCTCATCCAAAGGACATCTTCTGGTCACCTCTGCTCTGAGCTTCTCATCAACTGCAACTCCATTTGCTGTAAATGAAAAGGACCACAGAGGGACGTGCTGTTGTTGCATCTCCCTCCCAGGGGATGGGAGGCAGAGACTCAGTGCCTTTGAAAACTGAAAATTTTAGGAGAAATTACAATTTTTGCATTTAAAATAAATTTAAGGTGCAGAGTAGTAGAAGTCATAGAGCCACCTTGCCTCCTCATGGAGGATTTTGGCTTATGAATCTTGGAAAATGGAGGAATTTTGTCCACTCCCAGGTGAGGTAAGTGGAAATAGGTGGGGTTAAAGTCACAGCCCTGCCCTCTGTGGCCCCGCTGGCACCTTCTGGTCATGGATCTGCATCCCCACAGGGGACCGTGGGTGCAGGATCCCACCCAACATCCGACGTGTCTCAGCCCAACCAAGACCTGAGCGGAGAGATGCTCCTGCTGGAGAGACTGTTCCGTGGATTGAAAATCCCTGAGGGTTCCTTCCACTGGAGGAGGGCCGAGGTGGCCAAGGTAGCCAAGGGGAAGGTGCAGAGCTGGGTGAAGGCTCTGGCAGCACCCACAACAGCTGGAGGAACAGTCGCAGCCCCACTTTGGGAGAGACAAGGCAGAGTGCCAGATGGCAGCCGGCCAGAAGAGCTGAGGTCTAAACAAAAACCAGGAAAAAAAAATGAAGGGGAAAAATAAAAGTAAAAAAAAAGAAAAAAGATGAAAAAGAAAATAGGAAAAAGAAAAAAGAGGGAAGAAGGAAGAAAATGAGAAGAAAAAAAGAAGAAGAAAGAAGGAAAAAGAAGGAAAAAGAAGAAGAAAAAGAAGGAAAAAAAGGAAGAAAAAAGAAGGGAAAATAGAAAAAAGGAAGGAAAAAGAGGAAAGAAAGAAGAAGAAAGAAGAAAAAAGAAGGAAGAAAATTTTAAAATGAAAAAAAAAAGAAAAAAAGAAGGAAAAAAGTAAAAAGAAGAAAAAAGAAGAAAAAAGAATGCAAAGAAGAGAAAAAAAGAAAAAAAAAAGAAGGAAAAAAAACCAACTCCAAACCCCAAACTGAGAACTGGTCTTTTAGGGCAACACAGATGTCATTGAGAGGTATTTAAAAAAATCCCCAGAGCCCTCCGTGCTGTTCTGCTGCTTTTCCAAAGGGCACGTTTTCTCCGATACCTGCCCCAAACCCACCGCACGGCGTTACCTACCTAAAAGAAAGCCACTAAGGGAAAAAAAAAGAAAAGAGCTTTTTTTCCAGGAGAGTTTGATGTGCTGTTTCGCCTGCTCTGTCATTTTTCTTGTCTCTCTTCATAATCCCTATGTAACCCAGAAACGGCCAGTAAAAAAGAGAGACCCTCTGCTTGTTTAATTACTTCCTGAAAATTTGACAACTGCTACTTCGGTCTCATTGGATAATCTACTTTTAAATTGCCTGGTCTTTCAAAGACAGCATAATTATTTGAGTACACTTACTTCCCCAGCTATACATCATGCCTATCAAAATTAAATGCTTCCAACATACCATTGCAGCGTTTCAACGTTTCACTCCTGCAGTACATTTAACAGTAAATTGATCCTGCGCTTCCTCTTTAACAAATTTTCATACCTTTCACAGTAAAGCACAGCCCAAAGAGGGACATTTTTTTTTTTAATCTGATGGGGGAATAAAGTTATTTAAAGAATGCTTAGAGAGACTTACACGATGCAAAGCTTGGCGGCAATGTTTGTGATGTTTTAAAGTTATTTCCTTTATTTCTGGTTAAAAAAAAAAAAAGGACTATTTCATGAATACAACTAATTTTTGAGCAAAATATATAAGCAGATGTGGCTTTGTGAGTTTACAGTTTTGCTCTAGATATAACCAGAATAATAAATGATATCTTGGTATCATAAATGATATCTTGATAATAAATGAAATGATATCTTTGTGTGATTTTTCCTCTGAAATTTTGTGAAGATTTTTTTTTTCCTTCCAAAACAATAAAACCGTTTCCAAAATTGCAGAATAAACAATTCTGTATGCTCATTTAGCAGACGATTCCACGGGCATTTCAACTGGCGAACGTGTCCATTTTTAGAAATATTTAGAAATACTATTTTCCTGCTTCTCTACCATCAGAAAACCAAACCCGCCTTTAACAACACGTATTGATTAATCACAAAAATGCACATTAAGCATGTTTTTCAAAGGGAAAAGTTTCCCTGTGCTGCACGGGGGTCTTTTCTGGAGAGAAACAGGAGCTATGAGCACGAACACAGCCCTCAGCAACGCTCCTCAGCGTTCCCCTCGTGGGATACACGGGATCAGAGGGTGGTTTTTATTTTTTATTTGCAGCGAGACGTGTCGCTAAAGCCCCTTTTTCCACGGAGAGGGCGGGGGGTTTATTTCAGGGTGGGCGCTGGTGGTGGAGGCAGCACATGTGCGTGTCGGGGTGCAAGCCAACAGAGCATCTCCAGCACATCTGTGGGTCAACCCAAAGCCAAGTGCAAAGGAGGTAAAGGAACGGCACGCAAAAAAAAAAAAAAAAACCACCAAAAAAACACCAAAAAAAGGAAAATGAATGAACCCCCCCCTTCCCTCAGTTCTAAATCATCACAAAGACTGCAATATCCTGTTATCTGTTGTAGTAACATCATATACAAAATAAAGAAACAAATGTTGCCCTTCTGTGACAGGAGATCATAAAAGATTGATTTATTAAAAAGAAAAAAAGGAAGAAATTGAGATAAGAAATATGTTGTTTCAAGCCATACTGGAGAAAAGCCCTGGCTGAGAGAACTTTCAAGCAGCCCAAATTTCTTCCCGTTGGCGGTTCCCGTTGTCTGAGGGAGCAAAGAGTGCAGATCGGATATGAAAGACGGGAAAAAGCCATTGGGTGGCCGGTTGCCACAAACCTGCTTCTAAACCACTCTACTGACCCAGTGGAGAAGAGCTGATCATTGTATCTTTTCCTAATACAGACCTAAAAAAGACTAAAACCCAACAAGTATGTTCTTGGGGAGTCAATAGCAAATACATTTCACCCCAGAGAACACTCCTCACCCAGGATTAATGTTGATTTGAAACCTCTATCCAGAACGTCTCTTTAACTCTGTTATTATGGCTACCTAACGGCAATTAGGTAGATATTTGGAAGGCCAAAGCTTCAAGTTATAACAATAATTGATGAGAAAACAGCGACAACACTTTAGACATCAACATTTTTTAATTTAGTGTCAAAGAATTCAAACCCGTTGCCGACCTGTTTCTAAAATTTCTGATTCCAGATTTCACTGATTTACCAAACCACGTTTCATCCTCTCTTCTACCCTACTAAACACACTTATACATTCAGGAAATATTCAAAATGGCAAATCTGATTAGAAGCTTATGAAACTTTTGCAGAAATAACATACAAAATAACATATAGTCTGCAAAAATCAATCCTACCCTTTTCCCCGCTACAGATTCAAGGCACAAAAATGCACGAAAAGTGAAAACTGACGCCCAAGAAAATATTTCGGCACCATCTACAGAGTTCACAAGGACAGGCTTGAGGCCAGCAATATTTGCAAACTTGGGAAAAAAGGGACATTAATCAACTATGTGTACGTTAAGAAATTTTACAGGTTGAGTGAACAAAAGCAGAGTTATGTGCCTGTCGCTGGGCTCCGAGGATCTGACTTCCCCCCTCCCAGCCAGCGGTTCCCACTGGTGCCCGTGGGAAGTGCCTCACGCTTCTGGAAATCATGGAAATACTTACCAATTTGCTTAAGTAAGGAGTTTATTAGGCAAAAGGGAGGGAATAAACCTCCATATCCCAACACCCCAGAGCTTTCGGAGTCCTGGGGCTGTTGCTGCCTGTGGTGGGTGCCAGTTTTCCTTTGGGTGGCCCAGGAAGAGCTTTAGCTCTTACCCAGGGCTCAAGGGCGCGTTCAGTTTCTCCCCGTTTCCCAGTTTCTTATTTTGTTCTCAGCTTAGAGATGACACTTGTGTAGATGATCCTAAATAGTTATGGAAAAAAAAAAAAAAAGGCTTATTTGAACTTAAAAAAAGTTGATTTGAATTTAGTCGATTTTTAGAATAGTTAGTTGATTTTCCTTACCCATCATCAGGTTTGGAAAACAAGGACATCTCAAATTTCTGTAAAAAAATTAAATCTAAATGCTTTTATTGAGGAGAGTATTCCATTACAGTTTTTACTGCACATCCCATCCTTGCTTAATATTTAAGGTCAGAATAGTCACAATAGAATTAAATCATTGCTCTGAACCGAGCCATGCTCATACAGTGATTTATAAAAACGGATTAGATCTTAAAAATCAATCATTCTAAATGAAAGAATCCCAGGTGACATCCCACCTGGAATTAATATCTAATTAAGTACAACAACCTCAAAAGGAAAAAAAAAATAACTTCTCCAGTAATTTATGCATGTGCATCTTTTATTTCCAACTTTTTCTTAAATTATATAGAAAATGTTATATAGCAGCTGCCAGTCAAGTTCTGTACTTTTGTTGCAGTCTCAGATATCAAATTCATGTTACACTGAGTTGCCATATAAAATAATTAATAACCACTCTTAAACATTTGATTCATCTTTAAAAGCTTGTACTAAAATCGATTTTCAAACAGAAGTTTTACTCAGAAGTTCTCAAAAATACCTGAAAAAGGAGTTGTTCCGGTAGTGGGTTACAATATATAAATTTGTAATAAATAATTTTTAAAATAAATACATTTTTTAACATTTAAAAAAGCAACATTTCCTGTCTCTTTCCTGCTTTTGTATGCTCTTGATTTGTTCTTGAAGTGTGAGAATGTTATTTTCTATCCTCTCCTTAAGTCCCTTTCCTCCAACGGGGCATCGCAAACAACCACGGGGGTCCCGTGGTGCCAAAATCCAGCCTGGCTCCGTGCAGCCTCCTCGGGGCGAGGTGGGGGGGAGTCCACCCTTCCCTGCAATCTGCTTCCCAATGGGTCACGGTGGAGCCAGCAGTTTGTAAAGCAAGTGCTTTTGTAAGAGATTTAATGTTCCTCTAGAGGTGGAGTGAAAGTAGGAGCAACTCGGCTACTGCAGTCAGACAAGTATTTCCGTATTCTTAGAAAAACAAAATAACCTTATAAGTAAATGTAATTAGCCTTTTCTAATAAAGGGTGATTTTGTGACAACCTGCAATAAAAAAAAAAAAAAAAACAATGGTCAGAGATTTCTCTTCCCTGTAAGAGATTTCCATTTACTTATTTACTTTTGACTTTGAAGAAGGGCAAGAATTATTTTTTTAAACAACTGAGTGCAGATCAAAATTAACACTGTACATTTCAATTATTATCAATTCATCGGGGAATCAAAAACGTTGGTATATTTTTAATTAAAATATTTTTATCAGATAACCTAAGCCTCTAAAGCCATATATTTGATTTTAATTAAAAAAAAATTCTGGTTGTGATCATTGTTCAGAATTAATATACCAAATAAAATATGGGAAGAAAGGAGGTAAGGGGAGGTTATATAGTGTTACCTGATAAAAGGAGACAGTAATATTTAAAATGAGGTAAGTGTTACACCGATTTATGATGTATTTTATCTTCTAGAGAAACCCTAGTTTATCGTGGTGTCGTTCAGCTTGAAACGTCAGCTGTATATCTTTCTGCTCTTGAATGTAACTCCGGGTTGAAAGGAAAAGGTTTGCAGGGATGTGATGTATAAGCAGATCAAAAGCTTGGCTTTTTTTTTTTTTTTTCTGGGATAATTCACTTTTATATTGAAACATTTTTGTTGTCATAAATACATAAATATTATAAATATCTTCTAAATATCTTGAAAGAATATTAATTAATAACACTTAGTGCGCCTCTCATCTTCATGGTGCTGTACAAACAGCTATTAATCAGAAAGGCTGAAAATGCTCCTTTTGTTTTAGTCCCCACTCAAATTCTCCTGTAAACATCCTCGTCCCTGACCCACCAGCACCAGCATCTGCATTTTTTCCTTCGTTTTGAAAACAAAACAAGCTTTCTCCATTCACAGCCTGCTTTCCTTTGCATCCATAGCACATTCGTGTCAGGAGTCCTGCCAGTATAAAAGCGATTTAGTTGGTAATAAAACAGAACCGGTTGTGTGGTGGCCTTAGAAATAGAGTGCCCAAGTAGCACCGCATTGACAATGGATTTATTCTCAGTATATGCTCCCCAAAATTGTAACTCAGACTCTGCCTCTGTCGCATATGTTGAAATGCGGCAAAATCCTTCTACTTCTTACGCTAAAAAAAAAAATAAATTAAAATATCCAGAATGAAAATAAAAAGCTCCCAATTCCAATTCCAGTACATCAACACCGAACCAGAAGGGCAAATCAAATCTCCCCACTCTAAAGCAACCCACCAGCCCAACAGAGCGGCCAGCGCCCGGCGTGGGAGCAGGAGAGGCTGCGAAATGGAAATGCTCCAGCTTTTAACGACGCTATTGGATTTTGTGTTTATTTTTATTTTTTTTTTTAACTAAAATGATAAGCCAGCCAGGATCCAAGAGCTGCTATGTCTGAAGGAGGAAGGGTGGCACCAATCTGCAGATGAGTGGGATTTCTTTTCCTGCCTCCTGTTGATTTCCAAACACCAAAGAAGTAATGAAAGGTCACTTCTCTAAATGTTCTGTTGGTTCCCAGCTCCCAGAAATATACCATTTACCATTCAAAAATGACACCAAAATCCTGAATTGCTGATCCCACTGCTCGAGGGCATTTATCCATCCCATTTCTGTATGTGCACCCACATATCCAAGGCAGAAGGTATATCTAATTTGGATTTCTTAGATTTAGCAATATGTACACACTTCTAAAAAATAAATGAAGGAAAAAACCATGATGGTCTTCGTCTGTACTCTTGGTGGGTTATTTTGCTCAGTGTAAGCAAAGCCAGTCCCCCTCAGCACCATTGTTTATTTCCATTTACAGCAATTTGTGGGATAATGTATAGTTGCAGCCTAAGGATTGCAGTTGCCTGACAGAATTGTCAGCACTTTTTATTAAAACAGTGCCAGCCAATGAAAGAAAGTCCCATGACCTTCTACTTCTTGTCTTTAGAACACAACTTTTTGGTCTAGGTTATGGTAGTTTTCTTCATTATACCGTTCATTTTTTATATCTCATAACTTGTTCCCAGAGTAAATGGGATAATAGCTATTGTAATCTATAAACCATTAACATATTTGCCTCATGAGAATTCAGTGTCTGGGCTGTGTACTTTAGTGTCAACATCTCGGATATAAGTAGAAGAAAAGAAATCGCAACTAAACCAGAAGGATTAATTTTTATTATTCTTACTCTTTTTTTTTTTTTCTTTTTTAAAAATAAAAAGCCAACTTTTTCCAATTAAGGAAAAGAAGAAGCTTGCGTAAATCTTCCAGGGACCTCAGCTCGCAGTTTAAGCTCGTTATGGTGGATAAGGAATTAATGGCTGTTGAGCACTCCTGTGCGTTCAGGGGATTTAAATGAGCGTAATTCAGAGACGCAGGACAGCAGGGTTTCATTTACGCATATGCCATCACTTAAGCTTCTCCTCACATCAGCTGCTGGATCCACTGGGCCCCTTCCAAATCACAGCAGCGCAAAAGGTGCCTCCGATTGACTGGGGGAGCTTTGGCTTTGGCCCCCTGAAGCGAGCGACTCTCAAAGATATTTTCCGACCTTGTCTTGGCCGGACACATCCTAAACACATCAAGAGTTTGCAACAAATGGAGAAGTGCCACTCGGGGCTTTGATTTTTGCCTGTTAGTCTTCCACCCAACGTCTCTCAGATTATAATCTGGGTTGTTGCTGCACAGATGAGCGTACATGGAGGTACCCAAAGATGTAGAGTGTCAAGTCTTGTTTAGGAAATGAAGGGCATGCCTTTCTGACTCCCTTACAGGATTCTGAAAAGGAAAAAAAACAACCCTACTTTCTTTCAAGTCTTCTCCAGACAAGAAAGGTTCTTGAAAGCCCCAAAGCAGAGCAGAGACCCAGCTCGTTACTGAAGGGCCGCCGAGAGAGAAGCGTGTAGGTGTCCCTCGGTCACTCCTTCGTCAGCTCCCTGTCAGAGCAGCATCTGCTTGTCTGCTGGTTGCTGAGTTCCCATCAGGCCAGGAAATACACAGAACTTCGCAATATTTGACGTTGCACTGGCAACAAGCTACAGTTTATTCAGAATACTGAAGAGAAAGCCATTACAAAATAGGTATTTGTACAGGAGCCCAATTACTATCGCTTTCCCTTGCTTTTCCCTCTTTCAGAGAGAAACCTTACGTTTTCCTGAAACACTGGGCTATGCTGATTAAAAATAAAAATAAAAAATGCAAAAAAAAGGGTCTCGCTTTTCCTTCAGTCACATTGCTCCTTCGTAATTGGTCAGGGTCTACAAATTATGAGGCACTCCAACATGCACAGGTTGGTCAGAAGACACTATGGAGGATGAGGGAACAGGAGAATTTACCCCTGCACAATTCTGACAGAGTTTTGATCTTACTCTTTTTTTTTTTTCATTTTGCCAGAGCATGCTCTTTCTCTCACTGGGTTTTACTGGTCATTTCTTCATAGCTATCCCCAAATCCAAGCCCAAATCCCCAACATTCAGTCCCAGTACTTCATCACCTGTATTTTACAGGAGGTGACCCTGGAGCAGAGAGATAGTGCCATTTATCCCAGGCAAGCGAGCGAGCAGGATTTTTTATTTTATTTTTATTTATTTTATTTTATTTTATTTTATTTTATTTNCGAGCAGGATTTTTTATTTTATTTTTATTTATTTTATTTTATTTTATTTTATTTATTTTATTTTATTTATTTTATTTTTTATTTAGAAATAAAACTTGTTCTCAAGACTCCTATTCCCAGATGACAAGGCTCTAGGTACATATCTATACTTTTTCCAGCCACATACTGCATCCTCATAATCCGAGGGCAGAACCATAGAATGGTTTGGGTTGGAAGGGACCTCAAAGCCCCCCCAGTGCCACCCCCTGCCCTGGGCAGGGACACCTCCCACCAGACCAGGTTGCTCCAAGCCCCCTCCAACCTGGCCTTGAACCCCTCCAGGGATGGGGCAGCCACAGCTTCTCGGGGCAACCTGGGCCAGGCTCTCACCACCCTCACACCAAACAAGTTCCTCCCCAAATCTCATCTGAATCTCCCCTCTTTCAGTTTTTTAAAGAAAAGGAAAAAGAGCTTTTTTCAGTTAAAGCCATTTCAATTCCAAGGAAGAGGAACTTTGCCGTGTTTGCTGTGCTTGACGGGACACGCCGCCCGCGGGGCGACGCTCGCAGTGACCTTACACAGCAGTTCACACTCATAATCCATCACTGCGGAGGGAAATCAAAACAACAGACTCTCCCCCACCTCCTTCCCAAGGGTTGCTCTTGTTCTACGCTGTGTCCTCACAAAAGAACCAGTCATTAAGCCAGATTAGAACTAAATATAACCCACCAAATATGCAAAACCCCCAACCCTGGCAATGCGCATTTGCAAATCAGTTGCAAGAATCAAGTGGCTTAAAAAAGGAATAAAGTGACTTTTCTCCAAAGCTCAAAGGCCTTTTTAATGCCTTTGTGCCACCAGGTGACAAAGCCCACTGAAATATCTCAGGTATTAAATTTAGAACAGATTAAATATTAATATATGCACATGTTACTTCCTAAAAAAGTTACTTTTTTACATAATATATGCCTGCATTTAATACAGATTTCCTTTTCCCTTCCAACTTCTCTCTGCACCTATCAATATAGTATTCCAGGATCTTGCAAAATAATATTACTACTTACCAGACCAGGAGAAATCACACCCTCTCTTAACTTGAAGCTGACAATGAAAACCTCCCTCATTCTACTTGTCAGTCCAAAAAAAAAAAAATACCCAAAAAAGCCCAAGTATTCTTACTCCCCTCGCAAAGTGAGTGAATAAACAAATATGACACAGCAGGTTTAGCGATAAGAAGTCAAGGGACTGATAAAAAACCCTCGAATTCTGAAGTATTCTCACTATCACCAGATCTGAAATGGTTTTGCTAAAGAGCTCCCCTTCTTTGGTAAGAGGCAGAAGGGTGGAAGCTTTACAATAGCCTTCAGTGCTGCTTGACAAATAGCAAAAAAGCTCGGTGGAAATGTTCAACTTCTTTATGATTAAAAAACCCGAACCTTTAATGTAGTTTTTGTTTACTGTGTCATAAGTGCAGCGTTGGAAGTTGCTGCCAAGGAATCATTGGAACAGGCATCCCTGAAGCAGTGTCAGCCAGCCAGCTCTTTGAAAATGATTCAGTTCCTCTAGTCTTATGACTAAAATAATATCCAGTGGCTCCAGCTCGAAGCCTGGTTAATACATCTGTCCAGAACACATAATTACTCGGTCATAACATTCCCCCGGCCACCAGCCAACAAACCAATCAGCGTTTCTCCCTAACTCACCAGAATTTTTGCTGTGTCAAACCGTTTGATCTCTAGGTAGTAAAAATGCAAAAAATGGAAGGACGCTGCACTGGAAGGTTTTAATTTAGCGCAGTTTCTCATGGAAATTAAAGCTGAAAAGAAACATGTTTTTGTTGACATTGCCGAGGTCGAGGCTTTCGTTCTGCTTCAGGAATGATGTTAACGTGTCTATCTTGCAGCTTTGCTGCTTATCTCTGCACCGGCTCGCATTCTGCGGCGTAATCTCACTTTCCTTAATTGCTTTCACAAGGAAACTCCTGTTTATGAGAAAAGTGAAATGACACCAGCAAATTTCAAAGGCTGTTGTGTGTGTGTGGCTCCCAAGGAATACCCCGTGCGTGGAAATGAAACTGAAAGAGGTGAAAAAAAGTCTGGATTCACACAGACACCACTGTCCACAGTCCCCCAAGCTTTATTTGCAGGAGTATACGTTTAATTTTCCAAAGCTAAATTTTGAAAAGTCTGATCCAGCTCCTGAGGCGCTGGAGTCAATAACAGCTTTGTATGGACTAGGACACGGGATCAAGAGAACCAAAGGGTTATACTCACTTCCCATCGCCCAAGCCGAAACTGCAGCCAGGAAAGCACTCCATGCACAATTCAGAGTAATTCAATCTTTTCTCTCTACAGATAAGGTATTTCTAAAATGACAAAAGAAATTGCTGAAATATCTGCAGTGAAGAACTTAGACGATACCCTCAAATGTGCAACCTCAAAGTACCCACATCATTTCCAAGAACATAGCGTATTTATTGCTCACGTGCTGTGGTTTTGCACAGTATCCTTTTCCACGGTGTCTACAGGTTGACAAACACCTTTAGCTCACAGCAAATATTCAGAATTTAAAGGCACTACAGGAATAAAATTAAAGAATTATGCACCTTCCCTGCCCACACGGGATGTTAGTCATTTGTTTGGGTGAACAGAATAGTAGAATCACAGGATGGTTTGGGTTGGAAGGGACATTAAAACCCATCCAGTTCCAACCCTCTACCCTGGGCAGGGACACCTCCCACCAGACCAGGTTGCTCCAAGCCCCATCAAACGCATTTCAACACCAACAAAGATTTTATGTGCTTGGGTGTCAGAGAATCTGCCACAGAACCGCAAAATGGTTCATCATAACCACAAAGGATGCCGAGGAGTGATGGGCTTCTTGAAACACGTATTTCAAGCTTCTGCTTGAAAGTACCCTCACTTTCCTGGATCTAAACATTCAAACTATTACACTTAAAAAGCCAACCCAACACTTTACAGTGCTTTGAGCAAAATGGGAAAACACTGTATAACTTGTATCCCCCGTAGGAGCCTTAATATTTATTAAGGCTGATGGATTAAGTTTGGAAGTGCTGGAATAGCGTCGCCCGAATTCCTGCAACTGACCCACAGCAGTTGCCTCAGTGCAAGTGTACTTTTATCCAGCTTTAATTCTAAGATCCTGCATTAGCTTTTCAACAGGACTCCGGTCCTATTTGGTGGAAGCATAATACTGTGTTTTTAATGTCTTCTGCATTCACTGGGTGTTTAAGTATTACACAGAGGCACGTTATCCGAGCCCGGATTTGAATACAAAGCCACGAGCTTCATGGTTTTATACTCATTTCCACCTTTCTCCCTCACATCCAGTTTAATGGAGTGCTTTGATTGATTTTCACATCACCTCACTATTAAGACCCATGAGATTACTGGTATTTTTAGCCTCACAGTGAAACCAGAAATTCAGATAAGGAGCAGTCAGGAATTTGTGAGACCATCTTAAGTACACAATACAGTGAAAAACTGGACATAATATGGTGAAAAACTGGACTTTACCTACATAGACTCTGAAAAGTAGCACTGAACAATTCCAGCAGCAGCCAGGAAGGCTCAGTCCCCCTGGAAAGCTGGCCACAGGTGTTTCAAATTAGTTCACATAAGAAATTGTGAATACAAAGAAAATATTGAATGAGGGCACCAGCATTTGCACACTTTGCTGTCCCGCCTCATCTACAGGAGTGAAAAGCTGCTCTGCCTTCGCTGTATCACCCTCCATCACCCGTTTATTTTTGAGTGCATTGATGAAAAGGGAAGAACCACATCCTCCCTACACCGACTCCTCCTTTAAAAAAACCCCAATAAATTAAGACATATTTTATCTTTAGGGAAGCAAAGCCAAGCGCGCCAGTCTCTGGATTTGGTCAAACTTGTCCTGGGGATGCTGCAGTTAATTTGAAGAATCCTACATGCTTCGGGGCAACAGCACCTGAACATCAGGTTTCTTAATTTGGAAATGTCTACAGGTTTCCATGGAGGTAGGTTTGAGCTTAGAAATGTGTCCCTCACAGTAATATAGTCACAAAAATGCTGTAAAGTCGTAGGGCTCAGCGAGTGACAGGGGGCTGGCTGCTGTAATCTCTCTGGTTGCTTAACTTCACAAGCATAATCTCAGACATCATTTTTAGGCAAAAGAATTTCTACACAAAACAGAGTGAAAATTAATTAATTATTAAGTAGTTTTGTGGGTTTTTTTACTGGCCCATACCGGGGTTATGTGCAGTTACCCGCAGCCCCAGAAACAGTTCAAATGGCAGTTCAGGAGACATTTAAGTAGTGAGCCTACCCATCGGCCAAATTCATTTTGGGCAACTCCTGGTGCACATTCCAGAAAACCAAAGATGTCTTTTCTTGGGGCAGAACAAATTAGCGTTTGCTGTTTTGCTATGCTACAGAATTAGGATGCTTTCTAACTGGAGCTCATTACCTCAAATCATCTGCAGCTCTTTGGTTTTCAAATAACACGTAAACTCCCACTCTGACTCCTTGTTACAATGGCAAATGCTGTTTGTATCTTGTGTTTCAATAATTTAACTTACAAGGATGGAACCATCTGATCAGATTTAAATTCTCGTCATGTGTTCACAGGTAAAAGTCATTCTCCAGCTTATCTTTGTAGTTAGTGACAAAAACCGTCATTGTAGGACGTGATTTTAAACATCTATTTCTCCAGTGACTAAAGAAGCTCCAGATTATGAGCTCAGAGAGAAGGATCTCAAGTAAAATAATTGCTATACAGCGTCTGCAGCTGCTCTCAGCAGCTGATCGGCAGTGGACATACTCATATTGAATCTGAAGCAACACCAACTTTGAGGTCTGGAACAGAAACAGCAGCAATAGATTAATAAATGCATTGAAACAGATCAAATTTGCTGTTTTGCTTTCAAACCTCGTGCCCAGATATTCTCACTGTCAGTCACTGTCCATGTTCATTTTCAATTACTTTGGATACAGAATTGTGTTTATAGTTATCGCTGGCTGGAACTTTATGGCACGATGTGGACACCAAGTTCCCAGGATTACTACACCAGACATTTAAGTGGAGTGCTCTCAGTAGAAGAGCAAATATTGCAATTTATTTAAGCCCCAAGCAAGAACTATTTCAATTAATACATAAGCTGAAACTACCAACTTGTTACCATCTTTGAATGCCCATAGCCCTGAGAAGCCTGTCCACAGGAAGACCTCAGTGACATCTGGAGAGGAACATTAAAACATTGGGCACTTGAGCAGAGGCGTCCATTACTTTGGTTGAGTTTTGAAATCTAAGAGCATCCTGGAACTGACTAAAGAGGATTCCCATGAAGTTTGTTCCCAGGCTGGTTCTGCACCGAGGAAAGCCTGCCATTCCGAATAACGCCTATAAATACTTAAAGGATGGGTATCAGGAGGATGGGGCCAGTCTTTTTTCAGTGGTGCCCAGTGACAGGACAAGAGGGAACAGGCACAAACTTGAACATAAGAAGTTCCATCTCAACATGAGGAGGAACTTCTTTCCTGTGAGGGTGGCAGAGCCCTGGAACAGGCTGCCCAGAGAGGTGGTGGAGTCTCCTTCTTTGGAGACGTTCAAAACCCACTCAGGCACGTTCCTGTGTAACCTGCTCTGGGTGGACCTGCTCTGGTAGGGCGTTGGACTGGATGATCTCCAGAGGTCCCTTCCAACCCCTGCCATCCTGTGATTATGTGACAGCCCATCGGGGATGATGCAAAGGGCTTCGTGTCCCAGCACACCCAGCTGACCGACAGCGTGCCAGTGATGATATCATCCATAGACAACAGGTAATTTGGAAACTGGAAGGGAGAAGCTAATATCTCTGGTGTTACGTGATTTTGTACTGAAAGGCCGTCGCATAAACACAGACATGCTCAGGAATGGAATTAAAGGCACTTAGTTTTAGGACAGAACACCAGAAAACGTACAGTTGGGAACAACTTTACTTTGGTCAGTAGGTGAGATAATTGGCTTTATTCTTTAACTTGTTATTGAACACATATTAACATTTCCTGGTTTTTGCTGGGTACTAACAGAGGGCTTTTTTATCTCCCAGAAATGTGTATCTTTTCCCAACCATTTATTGAGGCTTGCACTGGAGAGAAAGAAAAATTCTAAATTACTGTTAAATTCACCTTTGACTGAATCCAGGCTACAAAGAAATAAGCAACTATGTATTCTGGATGAACTCTAAAGGGTTTCTTACAGTCATATATTCATCCCTGCCCCCCCCCAAGACAATCCACTGGGCTGCAGGGAGTACATAGATACGTATATATATATATATATATATTGCACTCTGTGTATACAGATGCTGTATATATTACTGCTTCCTTAAAATAACAAGCAGAGTCATGAAAAAAATATAAAGAATAAAGATGAAAGACATAACTGCTTAGTTTGGAAATTAAACATAAATTGAGGTGGAAGAAATTCTCATTATTTACTTAGGGCCTGATCCAAAACTCTTCAGAACGAGTGGAAAGAACATCAACTGCACGAGGGTTTAAGCTGTGACACCCAGTTGGATGCTTTGGGAAGCTGTCTGGGAAAGCAGCAGAAAAACAGCCAATTTGGAAGCTGGGGAGGGATGGGGCTTCCTGGATTGTCTTACACTAGTCCTACCTATGGGACGGTCTTGGACTCGGCTTACCAAGACACGTGTCACTTTGTCCCAGTCGTGTGGGAACGCAGCTCACGAAGGTTTCATGGCTCTGGCTCAAGTGGAAAAAAGGGTTAGAGCGGGAAAGACAGTAACTTGGATAATATTTGCAGAGATGCTCTAACTGGGGGAGGGCACCTGAAAGCAGCTCTCTTTGTGACGCTGTCCCAGCCCATTGGGCAGCTCAGGCCACCAGTCCACATGCCATGGGCTTGGGAGCATCAGCAACACACCATATGGAGCCCGGGCAGGGTAAAGAAAATAGGAAGCTGAAGAAAAAACACTTCTTCTCAGGATGGCCAGTGTTCTGTCCAGCATTGGCTAACCTTTCCACTGTGCATCCAAAGCTCAGGATGAGACCTTTGAGATGGTAAGGGTTTTCCTTCCTGTACAGTGATATTTGGTTTTCTCTCTTTTTGCTCTTACGTTTGCCCTCTGTCAATTTTCACTTACAGGATTCTAAGGATGACTCCATCCATTACTCCAACTGGATATTAAGTTATAATTAAATTTAACACACTGGAAGACTGAAGTCCAAATATTACTTCTTGAGCACAGGCACTATGGGGCACCTACCCAGAACCCTCCTATACACATTTAAATATATTGGAGGATACACAGCTTCCCATTTGAGATCCAGGAGACACAAGATATGACTTGAAAGGTTGCAACACACTTGAACACATCTCCAAGAACACATAAAATGATAGGACCTGTACAGCTTTTCATACGTTTTCCTATCCCACATTTATAACAGTGTGAACACTCCTCACTAAATGTCCCTCAAAGCCGCCTTCTCATTCACTATCACATTACTAGCTCTATGACCATTGCATTGCCTGCAATCAAACTAAAACAACCTACAGCTCAGTGAAACTTCGTATAGCAAGTAGCCTCAGCCCTATCTTCCCAACAGAAAATATGATAAAAACTGCAGTTGAGAGACCATTGATTAAAAAAGACTGGTTCTGTGCAACTGACAAGGAATCACAGAATTAAATCATTAATAAAATTCAATTTCTTATATAAAATTATGACACTGAGCTTTTCTTGCACTGTTTCAATTGTAAGTCTTCCAAGGAAAGAATAAAAGAAGGAATTTAATGTTTGCTTGTAAAATCACTGGAAACAGAAACCTGAGCCAGCTGAAGTCTTACAGTAAAAAAATTTCCTCACCGCCGCGTTGCTACTGTTTAATTGTTTATTACTTTGAAAATGTAGTCCCAACAGTAATGTTAAAATCTGGTTCTGGGCCAGCCACGGCACACAAGGTAGAGCTGGAAAAGATCCAGTTAGTTTACAGCATCACATTTTGCAGTGTCAAAGCAGTGAGTGTTTACTTTAGATACAAAGACATCATAATATCTTGTTTAAATTAAATGCTGAAAATATAAACGGACTGAGATAATATTTTTATTTTTTTTTTTTATGTTTAGGCTCATGGTACTGGAAACAGCTTGCAATATAGGGATAAAACTAAACAGATACAGTGATATTATTCTGGGAAACCTAACTCTTACCTTCAAGAGCCTGGCAAAGCCAGTTGAGAAGTTCAGCTGCTTAAACTTCAGCAACCAAATTTAAAGTAAAAAAACTTCCAAGAAAATAAGTCAGCAATGCAAAGCAGGTGTGGGGAAACTTCAGATTTCACATAAAGGGCAATTTTCACAGGAAATGTAGGCTGTTTGACTGCCAATTCTATTTATGGCATCTTCAGGTTTCGTCCCCCCCTCCATTCCTACCTGACGTACCCAGAGCAGCATTGGGATGCCCAAATCAAGTCCATGCCTTCATAGGATGCTGTAAAGGAGTCTCCTTGGAGACAGCTGGGACATTTCTCTCAGGCTCTTGATCTCATAAATCTACTTACAAACAGAGATGATGTTCGCTGCTTCTGGTAACAATTTCTTCCCCCAAACGCCGATATTACCACCTCCACCATTCACTGCAGTGCCTCAGAGCAGTGTGGTTTCTACTCTATGCGCAGAGGGGAACCTGTTCTTTGAACATCCCTCTTGCTCCCCAGCTCAATGATGTGTTAAGGACTTCTCCATGTAACATTATGTTCTGCAGTGAATTTCATACAATGTTTATTCTGGCACACATTCCTCAGTACTTTTCACCGAGCTATGGTTTCAGTTATTCTGTAGGAGCTGCTCCATCCCCTCCTCCCTACAAATAAATCCCAACACGATACCAAAATAAGACCACAAAGCCCACAGTGGCATTGCCCTTTTCTCTGATCATGATCACACAGCTGAGATGTTCCATGTGCCAAGCCCCAGAGGAGACCATGAGTCCACGTGAGCAGTTGGGCCAGAATCACCAGAACTGGAGGTGGGATCACCATCTCACCCAGCACCACGTGGAAAAGCGGCAAGGAAAGTCTCTCACATCATCTGTGTCTCTAACAAGCTATTACATAGCCCTATCAAAAACAGTAGGCCTATTATTATTTTATATTTTAAATTCACCCCAAGAAACTGAGCCTGTCCCATCCCTGGACGGGCTCAAGGCCAGGTTGGAGGGGGCTTGAAGCAACCTGGTCTAGTGGGATGGGGTGGCACTGGATGGGCTTTAAGATCCCTTCCAACCCAAACCATTCTCCGATTCTCCCCCTTTTCTCTACTGTTATTAGCTTGCCTCCTAGCTTGCAGCCTGCAAAGGGGAAGAGAGTATCTTCTTTTGTATGAATGCACATTTTCATAACAATTACTAAATTAAAAAACAACATTACATGTACTTTTAGTCTAGATTATATTTTGTGAAAGAACTTCAGTCTTTTCTTAATGGCATTACGAGGAACATGGCAGTACGTGAAATGGAAAGTAAATACCTGTGATTTTTTTAAACCGCATTGTTTTTTAACCATTCCATTCTGAATGGTCTCAAATTGCTTTCCGAATGGCTGTATGGATAACAGGGCTTAGCTGCTAAAGCCACAGAAGAAACTGCTATACCACAAACTGGATTAGCACGGCTTTCTTTCCTGGCAGGGTGAGTTTGTTATGAACTTGCCAATAAAATATGGTATTTCACAATACTGGGCTTTAAAGAACACATTAGCAAAGACTCAGACTCTGTCTTCCAGCCAAAAAGCCCTCCAAACTGTTCAGAAGGGGGTATTGTATTCTCCCTTGGTTACCCCAAATACATCATTCAAAGAGAGCATTATTCAGAAGCTATCAAGTAGGAACAAACGTCTCTGTCTTCGAGTTCCCAGAAGATTGTGCTGGCATTAAGGGAAATTCAGCATTTCAAATTGCTCCGTCAAAACCAATTCCTGTAAACATGTACTTAGCGTTATAAGAAGTGGATATTTGAGGCTGGATAAAGAGAGCACTCAGAAGAGAGCACAGAAAAGGGCTGGGAGGAGGATTCCTCACAGCGACAGCTGGCTTGACAGAAAATTGAGTTTCAGAGTAGGGAATGGGGAAGGAAGGCAGGAGAATCACAGTACGGGGCTTATCAAACTCTGTGACGCCTGCTGAGTGCAGGGGATTGTCAGTCGAAGCAAAAAAAATCCTTTAATTTGTATTTTTCTTGATAGAGAAGCTTCCTTTGCAGAGATGTACCCCAATTTTTATCTCTGCTTCAACCACTAAAGATCCCGGTGGCAGATTATTACAATAATTTCATTTCCTGGTTGACAGGTATACTATAAAAATAAAAATATATCATATTTCATACTACTGCAACATCACACAGAATGTTTCATAACAGAATACAACCCTGTGAAGAGCAAAATTAACAGTTTTCTTTGGACTTAAAGTGGAAAGCCACCATACTTCACACACTCCAAGGAAACAAAATGTTGGACCAGAGGGCGGTCCATCACCTTCAGGGGTGTGATGTTGCAGGTGAGCTAAATTGATGGTTGGACTCGATGATCTGAAAGGTCCCTTCCAACCCAGACAGTTCTATGATTCTATGGGCTGTTGCACTTGTCTGGGTGGTGCCTGTGAGTTCACTAGTCATATAGTGCATAAATTGTGCTGAATTCCATTTTGTTTATTTGTTTCTACAAGGTTCCTTGTGTTTTCCTGTTGTTCTTGTTGGGAAGACACGCTGTGCTGCTTATGCCCTATCCTCGGAGGGGTTCAAGGGCAGGTTGGAGGGGGCTTGGAGCAACCTGGTCTGGTGGGAGGTGTCCCTGCCCAGGGCAGGGGGTGGCCTGGATGGTCTTTAATGTCCCCTCCACCCCAAACCATTCTGTGATTCTATGATTACCTGCACGTAGCATGAACCAAAGATGCTGAAGGGGGGCTGAAATAGCAGAAATGAGTACCAAGACATGAAAAATACATTCTGATACGTCATCCAGCAAAATTTTGTTCAGCTCGGTGTGATCCACAGAACAACTGATGTCACCAGTTTGGGAAGCCACCAGTGGAATTCAAGTAGTTGAAGGTGTGCCTTCACAGGGCAACTGTGGTCTAAGGGCAAATAGAATTTTCCAATGCTTCATCCCTTGTGTAGAAGCAACTTTTAACATCCTCACTCCCCTCAGGATGCACTATGTCTGCAAAACAGGGGAAAGTAAATTCATTGATGTCACTGTTTAACGACAAATCATATTTGATATTAAATATAAGCGTCCTCTGCAAGGGAAGAAGAGCGGGGAACAGCAGAATCAGTAGAAAGCGCCAAGCTGTAGGAAAACAATTTGAAATTATCTTTCCAGCTTAACTCAGAAAATCAGAAACATAGCTCATGTCTGGATTTCCTTAACACTATTAAGCAGAGATAAAAAAAATTCCAAACAAAACCACGGAATATTAGAGCCAGACTTTTCAAGAGGCTTCCAAAGATGCGTTCGCTGAACTTGTAGACACACTTCTTGCGCAAAAGCCCCCCTTGTTCACAGATCATGACAGTGTGCACTCTGCACATAGCAGGAGCTAATTTTTCATTTTAATCAGCTAACGCAGAAGCTAGAGCTCTGAAATGGCAACTCGGTGTCTTCTTTTTTTTGTTTGTTTGGGTTTTTTTGTTTGTTTTTTTACAATAGAAAACACAGAATTGAACCAGGGATAAGATATTGCATATTGTAATTAGTGCTTGCTTTTTTTTTTTTTCTTTTAATTAATAAAATAAAGATATACATATGCATTGTATCTTGTCTGGGTATGTCCCACACAAGATAAAAATAGGCCAGAGGGAAACACTGGCCCGGGAAGTCAATTAGACTTTTCCAGGCTCATTAAAGTCAGGCGCATCCGTAGCCTTAACGCAGAAGAAGTGGTGTTCTGGAATAATAGCGCTGCACAGGACAATAGGGAAACAGGATATCATGAAAGATAAAACGAAATTAAATCCTGAATATGCTATTTTATAAAAGGACTTGTCCTGCTATTTATAATGCTTGTTCATAAATTTAGACTTCAATTTCAGAATTTAGAATTATGGTTGAGGAGCTGCGAAAAGAGGAGTCACCTTGAAATTGCATGAGGGAACGGACACAAGATTTGCTCTGTCTACTTGCTTGTGTGGGGTCTCAGCTATTTTTCAGTAAATACATAGTTTCACCNAAACCCTTTTTAGTCCCTGAGGTTAGGGCTGGTTTCAGTCCAACCTTACGCAAATATTTTCATGTTACTGATATTTGGTTGCCCTAATTATACAAAGATTTTCTTACCCCCTTCCCCACTTCTGCCTGAGAAGCCTTAAGAGCAGCTCCTCCATGAGACAGTCCAGTCAGCAGTACTCGCAGACCACTTTCTAACCATTTTTAACCTTGTGTCATTTGGACTTCCCTCTCCAAACAGATCCATTTCAGTAAGTGGCTCATTAGCATTACACAAGAGAAGAATCCTTATTTTTTAATTTTTTTTTCCCTCCCTTTTAAGCTCACCCTATCCTTAGCTATCTATCTCTGGTGTTTGTACTGATATTGCAGCCACTTCAGTAAATTGAAGCTCTTCCACAGATCTCCACTCCAAATCAGCGCCAGCCTCAGTTCTTTGGCCGAGGCAAATGCCAGACGTTGTTTATACAGTGGTAATCAACATGGTAAATTTAGAATATACCAGAATAAATTATGATAAATTTGCTGCCTCGGGATAAAGATAACATACGGGTAAAGTCAGTGGTTATCTCTTAAAAAAGGGGGAAATTGATGAACAGACATTTTTTTTTCCTTCCAGGCTATCATAATAAATGTTTTTTTCCCCTCTGGGATTTGTAGAAAAAGAAGATGGGACATGTGGATCTCATGAACTCTGATGCTAAATACAGCTACAACTTTTGAAAGACTCTCTTCCCTATATTTCAAGTTGAGATCCACGTTTGTTCCTTAGCATTAAGAGTTGTTTTCTTTTTTTTTTCTTNTTTTTTTTTTTTTTTAATTCCCCCCTCCCCTGCCTCCCCACTATCTTTCCCGAGGTCAGGAAATGGACTGTGCCCCATCAGGAAGCGAAGCAGCGCAGTCCCCACAGGACCTGACAGCACCCGTGCCTTTTTTCCCCCACCTCAGAGGGAAGTTCAGAACCAACAACCAGCAGAAATTAAGTAGTGTTCATGGTTTTGGGGGGGTTTGGTGGTTTTCTTTTCATTTGTTTGTTGTTGTTGTTTGGTTTTTTTTTGTGGTTTTGCTGTGTTTTTTTTTTTTAAACTAAGAATATTTATTAAAAATAAAAATCTTTTCCTTGAGCCTGGAATTGCACTTTATTTTCCTTCTCAATCTTAGTGCTTGAAAACCTTTTTTAAGGAAAGTTAATTTACCTGGAGAACGTGTTTCCAGAAAATATCCATTCCAAATGCAAACTATCTGCGGAGTAGACTTACATGTATCTCTCTCTGGCTCATACTGTGCCTAAACCTGGTGGGAGGAAAAACACATGCTCATGCCCGATATGCAATTTTGGTGAAATTTCTGGGGAACGAAGACAATTGGGATCTAACCTAATCCTAATCTACCTGCAAAGTGTGGCAACCCTCCATAATAGGTGTTACCTGTCTGTATTGGGACATTTTTGTAATTAAATCCCACAGTTGGAACATACAGAGAGGAGAAGCTAAGGGGCAGGATTGCATTTCTTCCATTTCAGTTTCCACGTCTGTGCCTTTCAACTCCACCGAACTCTAAGTACGTGTTTAAGTTCCAACAGGCTTTAATCAGATTTAAAGACACGCTGTGCCTTGCTGAGGAGGAAAGGGATTACTCATGGGCCTTCCCACCTCAATTATGCGCTTTGCTGAATGGGAGGCTTTATGGGCTACCATGGTAGTACCAAGAGCAGATGTGAAGGTAGAAGCCTGAAGCCTGATAACACTTTTTTTGTCCTCTCTTCAGGTCATGGCAAGGATGATGAGCAGGCAACACATCTTCATAGAATGGTTTGGGTTTGAAGGAAACTAAAGACCACCCAGCAGAGAAGTGAAACTTCAGCATCACGTCTAGTTTTGTTAAATAATATCATCTTTCCCATTTTCCAAAATACCCTAAGCCATTCAGAAAAATCTTTGTGGCACTCAATAGGGTACTGTTTACAGCACCAGGGGCTTCTGGTGAGGACCTAAATGGGAGCCAGTTGTCTCCTTGTGCAGAGAGACACGACTGAGCTCGCCTGAGTTCATCCCCCAGGGCTTCTGTGGGGAACATCTAGATCCCTGGTGACCCGGAGCCTCGGAAAAACCCATCATTAATCACCCAGCCCTTTGGAGAGGGACTAGAAGCACTTACTCCTCTGTACCTCGGCCGTCTCAATCTTTTCCCACATGCCTCGTTCTCTTTTTTCTCTCCTTCACTGCAGCCGCGCAAACGCCAAAACATTTCAGGAGGATATTTACAGTCCCAGGCATCCCAGTGACCAGCATTTCCCTGTGACCTCCTCACCCTATCCATTAGCTGTCAAGTTTTTGTGATGTTATGCCCCCACAGAAATTTTTCTTAGGCTTCTGTGGCTTCCCCACGGTCACTCCAGTGGGAACTCAAGTTCCAGTTTGGCTGGAAGTGGGACGGTACTGGGGGGAGCAGAACACCAGTCCCCTGCCTCAGCCTTATAAACCACAGCTTAACCTTAACACAGAGCACTCAGGAAACTCAACACACCCCTGAGCTGCAGAAATTACTTTGAATTTCCATTAAGTCCTGTCTTTAATCAGGCAAATGACACAGTTGGCTACTAGCATTCCACAAATTAAAGTATTTGCATTTTTCATCATATTGAAACACAACAGATGAGTTTAAACATATAACCTGATAGGGTTTATTTTTTCTTGTGTTATTTGAAAAAAAACCATTGCATTCGGAAGCTGTGTTTCCCCTTAAAAACAAAAAATAAATAAATCCCTTAAAAGTGGGCTTCAAAGATGGTTATTGCCTTAACATACACAGGGCATTCAGCTGAAAAATGCCTCTAGCGAGGAAAAAAGAAGTAAAAAAGAAGTATCTAATTTTAAATTCGATACTTTAAATTAGATTAAAATTTTAAATTTATCTAATTTTAAAGCCTAAGGGGATGATGAACTTTGAAACACCTCAAGAAATAATGCAAGAGGACAAGAGGATAACACAAGCCTTGTAGTCACTCGCTCTGCAATTAGAGGTTTGAGCACGATAAGCCACGCTCCGTTGGAATAATGACCATTCACGTTGGTTTCCTGGTTTATTTTACTGCCTGAAACGTAGCAGCAACTCCAGGTCTAAAACTAGTATGGGGCCGCCCTGTCCCAATCGAAGTAGGTCCTCTCGTGAAAAGGCACCGAAACTCCAAGAATTTGTAGATTTTCAGAAGAATTTTCAGAGACAAAAGCCAGGTAAGCACTTTGCTCTTCCTAAATACTCTCCATAAATAAGCACAAGGCAGGGAAAAGAAGCGCTACTGTGGAGTGTGTTATTTCCTAGGTGGGAAATCCAGGTGGAAGACTGTTTAAAAAGCCCCTCCTAAAGTATTTTAATAATTTTAAAAACCTGAGCCTACGTGAACTGGCTGAGGTCGCGCAGGAAGACTTTGAGCGAATGGGAAAATGAATGTCTCCCAGTCCCATGTCAGGCTCCTGGCGACCCTCTTTCCTCAGCCAATTTGCACGTTAAAAACATTCAGAAAAGCCCATGTGCAGGAAGTGCACGATGCAGCTGGACCCTTCTCCTGCCTCCGAAAAGACATTCCAAGCCCATGGGAGTCGCTCACTGGGAGAGAGAGAGTTAACTCCATACGCACACAGTAAAGATAGAATATATATCAAAGCTTTCACTCTTTTTTCCATTCTGTCGTTTGCTCCATACTTTGAAAAAAAAAAAAAAAACCAAACGTATTTAAACTGAGTGACCATGTATGCAAAGGAAAACTTTACAAGCAGATAAGTCTTCGAGAGCTGAATGTCTGCCAAGACAAAACTGTGTGGTTTATTTTAAAAGGAGGAGTGGTTATCACTCAGAACACACCATTTCTGTTTAAGCAGTGAAGGCAAAATTAATGCCTACGAATTTTTACTTGTCATTAAAACAGAGCTTTCGAGAAATAAAATCTCGTTTTTTAGCCTATAGTGAAACAAAGGAAAAAGATTGCGATTTATATAGAGGAACGTTTTCAATTCAAAAGGAAGGATATTCCGAAAAACTGTTTTGTGGAGAAATGAAACTGTGATACCAGGAGCTCTGACATGCAGGTGTTACTTGTTATAATCTATATTACAGCACTGTACTATCCACATGAGACCAGGTACAAAGGAAAACTTCTGGACTTTATTCAAGTTTGTGGGCTTGATTCTAATTTTATTTACAGCAAGTCTTACCTCCATAGACACGAGAGCCTTCATGGGCTTCAGGGAACCCTCAGACTTATATTGGAATAAGGAAGAGCTATGGAGACTCTCGCTCATTTCTATTTTAACTCTCAGGTGTGAACGTGCAAAGACAAAAGCTCAGAAAATTGTTTTATATTTACTGTTATCAAGAAAGAGTCAGGAGAACTGACGACTTCATCTTTATGATGATTTATCTCAGCAAACCTTGTCAGGAACACCACAAACTCCTCACTCTTTCTATAAGGGTAGAAGCAGGTCTTGCTCCAGGGGTAAAAATGGATCAAGTTGGCAGAAATCAAAGAGAACTACAGAAGATTAACACTCGGGCAACAGAGAATCACCTCAAATGCACACCATCTGCTTCAAACAACAACAAAAGCACATTTTTATAGCTTCTCCTTTTCTAAGTAGTGCCCATCATTAAGTTACTGTGTGGGTCTTAATTTACGTCAGCCGGGGGATATCTCAGTTACACAATTTGATTTAGTCCATATAATGAGCAAACTCAACTTCATGCCTTTCTTCTTTATATGTCTAAAAAAAAATTAAAGCGTTTGTATCGCCCCACCCACTTGCCACTAAACAAACTCATTTGCCCCAGAAGAGTGAAAAATCTTTCGAGAGCTCGAGGTGGTGCTGAGGGAAGGGGGGAGGAAGGATGGGGGGGAGCCACTAGGTGGCAATAGAAACCCCTCAAATAAACGGCTATTCCGCTCCTTCTGCTATTCAACAGCGATCCATTTCAGCTGAGAAAGGGTTGACTCAGAAAGAAGAAAACAACATTTCTTATTGGTCATTAAAAACTCCTAAGTTTTCAGGACGATTTTTTCTGTAAGATTAGTAGGAAACAACCAATTTCGCATGGTATTAAGCTGATTTCTCTTGCTTATCTTCCCATTTTTCTCCGAGTTCACAATTTAATGCAACAGTAAGTAGAGAAATTACTTTCAATGATTATTTCAGCATTATTGGAAAGCATTGTGATGATTTCTGTTGCGCTTAATAAATCTAGCTCTCTGCTGTCACTACAGAAGTCGAATGGCCAAAATTATCACTTTTCTGAGTTTGCGAAACATTAACAGATTTACAAGTTACTAGTGACTCAGCTTCTGATTGCATTCCGCATTTTGGTCTCAAGTTATAAAATCTTGGTGACTCTTACAGGGGATTTTACAAGAGAATCAGTCTTCAAATTAGATCTTAAAATGCATATCCAAAAAAGTCCTAATTTAAGAGATCATTGTTTCAAATTTAGCACAAGTGTTTCTGTGCTGGAAAGTCCCTTGTCTGCCTAGGTGCAACTCACCGCTGAGCTATAAATTTCACACCACTCCTTTTCACAGCTCATGAGTTAGCAAAAGTAAAAATCACAACCTGACGCATATTATAACAGAGTTAAGATTTTGGAGTTTGGATTGTGTAAGGATACAAGCGTATCTTTATGGTGTTTCCATTTTCAAACCCTAGATTTTTCAACTTGTACATAGCTTAAATGTTGAATTGGAAATGATATATAATATTCAAATGGAAATTATATATAATTTCCAAGTTTTTGGGGTGGTTTTTTTTTTGGCCACCAAAACCTCCTCCTTGCCATTTTCATCATGGTTCAACTACTGAGCATTGAGACTTTCATCCCAAAGTGCCAGGAGGGCAGAGCAACAGCCAAGCCCTGCCTTCAATTTGGCCATGACCACACCTGATCTAGCCCAATTTTATTCCCTCCCTGTTTCGGGCGGTGGGGGGTTCTGCATGGGCAGTGCCCCCAGACAGTCCAGGAGGATGAGAAATTCATGGTCTAATTTCTGCCCTCCACAGTGTGATCTCAGAGTTACGATTCCCTAAAAACCTCTCTGGACACAGGCTTTTCTCCAGGGGATTCCTTCTTCCCGGGAAGAGTAATAAAACCAAAACTGAAGAATTAAATTCTAAAGGAAAAGAGCAGAGAAGTACCTGTTCTTTAGGGACTCCACTGCTGGGGGAGTTTCTTAAATAAATCTTAACAGAGACAGCAGATTATCACCGGAAAATAAATGTAGAGTGGAAAAACTCAGATAGGCTGCCAGGAGACATTCTCGTCATTTGTTAGAGAAGGAGTCCCTCAGAACACAAATCCAAACACCCCAGCTTGGGAAAATGGTGTGATGAATTCAGGCAGCAACTGTGCCAAAATTTAACTCATTCATTTCATCTCTAAATAGGGGCTGAAGGAGAATAAATTATCAGCTTTTGAAAAAATTCAGCCCGAATCTGGGTTTTGCAAGCTCAGCCTGTTTTCTGTTTACAGTGTCATGTACTTCCCACAGAAATACAGCTTTTTCATTAACGTTTTTGCCTACAGCTTTGAAATCCTGAGAAGCAATATTAAACTCTTAATAAAATAGAAATATAGTCAGAGGCATGCGCATGACCACTAACTGACATCTGCAGGCTTTCCCTCAAAAATATGACTAAAAATACATTTGGAGAAAATCTGGTTTAAAATTTGATACCACTATTTTCCTGTCTGCAAGTGGAAGAGAGTCACGCTTTTCATTCTTTACTGGAACAATTAAATCTAGGGAGGATCTGGAGGTGACATAATTGCATGGGTTATGAATCTACTTTACTTAAATAACAAAACAAAAAATGTAAAAAGGTGCAATAAATACAGGTATACCATTTTAATCCCAAATATTGAAATAAAATATGAAGTATTCAGGGTATAACTGTGGTTTTTTTTGTAGTTCTCTACAGCCAGCATTAACCAACACACAGTAAGAAGATATTTATGGTATTCTTCCTGCCAGTGCTCTTTTGTTTAGTCCCCTGGTTGCTTAGGCCTCATGGCTATGGAAATATAAAACATCTATGGATGCTAGTGCTAAACAGGACAAAAAATGATTCTGTGAGGTTACAAAACAAGTGATGAGTATAATAGGGGATAAATCAAATTTAAGAGATACTGCTTTATGGCTGGACTATCAGGAGAAAGAGTAGCAAAACCCCCCCAAGATAGAAAGATGCAGATGAAACCAATATTTTTCTCAGATTTGCACCCATCAGTTGAAGACTACACACATTTGACAAGTAGATGACAAGACACACAGGGAGCTCTTACAGACAAGCTGATTTAAGTCTTCAAGGGGGCTTGTAAATTCACTTGAATTGTCAGGTCTAAGGAGACTTTGTTCAGCCCATGAACCTCTCCTCTGCCCCAAGAAAAGGAAGGTCTTGCTTGTTAAACTGAGGTAAGCCAACATATTGTCAAAAATCTATTACCAATGCACCAGATTTGCACAGCTCAAAGGAAAAAACAAAAGCAGAGGAGCAAGATAATGCTGACCTTTTGTTCTGTCATCTCTTTTCAAGATGCTTCTTTGCAGAGCCTATTGTCCCATTTGCTGCGTTCACTTTGTTCTCTACCAGAACCCTTGGAGAAACAGGCATAAAGGGAAATAAATTTGAGTAGTTCTTCGTGTCTTATATCTAACCATTGCCCCAGGAGGATCTCGTTCTTCCTCAGGCCTGGCAGTAAGAGGTGGTGGCAGGAAACAGAGCAAGAATCAAGGAGCAGGAGGAGCAGCTGCTCTCCAGCTACCAAGCAGAGATGCTCCACCTGTGTAGCAACTGGAGCGATGGAGAGTGGAGAACCACCTTCCCTCTGCAAGTATGGGTGGTGCCCAAGCACATGGGGAGTCCCTGCTAAAGGAGGAGTTGCACAGGAAAAATCTGAAGATCTAGCACACCTTCAGCATTTCAGTTTTGAGCCAGGTTATGGCATTCGTGACTTGACCAAAGGGTGAGGAGCTTTATAATTTGTGGGAAACTTCTTTATATGTCTCCTCTCTGAAGTAGAAAAACTAACAAAACTGGTTTTGCCAAAGGAAAACAGTCCACAGCAGGTGGGGCAGAGAGGGGTGCTGAACTCTGAGCTCTGACCAGCTCCAGAGAGAGCGAAGTCTCTGGGCTTTCACTCCCCAAGCTGAGAGGCTTCAAGGGTGACATCCTCTCCCACCCGCTTGCTCCTCTGTCTGGAAGCAAACCTTCCTCAGAACAAAGCCCACCTCCCTAACTGCTGCAACTCACCCGCCTCCTCCCCCCGGGTGTTAATTAAAACTGAAATTAAGCCATTAACCAGCCCCAGCCCACATCTCTGGAGCTTGGCTGGCCCCTCTCCATTTCACATGGCCCCCTAATGTTGTGTTCTTCTTTTCCCCATGGAAAAGCTCCAATTCAGAGACCTCCCTGGTGTTAAGAGGGTTTTGAAGGGTTTGGTTTCCTTCCGTTAGAGCCTGATCATTGTCACAGAGTGGAGTTGTGTTCTGGAAGGATGGGGGGTACAGGTGCTTTGCACCCCACTTCCACAGAGCGTTTTACCCACGCCAAGGGACGTCTAGCGGTGGCCCTCTCGCCACGCAGGCTTCTTCATCGCTTGAAGTTATTTCGGGAATAATATCCTGGCTGCTGTTAAAAGGATTTGTTACTCTCCTCTTTATGCTCAGTATAAAGCAAAATGCACTTAACATTTTACTCTGTTTATTTAAACGTTTATTAATTTATTAAATCAAAAGCGTTTTCTCACCCAGAAAACATTTGGAGCATTTCTCCAGATATCTGTCCAATCTTTTATTCTGTTCTTCAGGGCTGGCCCAAATAAAGCAAATGCTTTTTCTTGAATGAAATGACCTTTAGCTCCCACTCTTCTACTCAAATACATTTCTTTTCTGCTATGACTTATGTGAAAAGTAATGGAATGATGGCTTCCAAAAAAAACCTATACAAAACTGGTTGTAAATAAAGACTATCTCCAGCTAAAGAGCTTGAGTGCATTCCTTACACTAAGTCATTCCTAACAAATACAGTTCTTTAAATAGAAGAAATTAAAGGGCATGGTTGCAAGGGAGGAACAACTGAAATGTGTTGGTGGTTCTCTGTTTATGTTGGATTGAGCCGGACCTGGGAATCTATAAAAGTTCAGGTATGACAAAAAGACTGTTTACATGTGGAGGAAATGGTTCATGATCAGTTTTAGGTAACTTCTTTATCCATTCCTTGTGGGAGAGAAAAATCCCACATATACACCATTCTTATTGTTTACTTTCTATGACGCATCCATTAGGAATGGTTCCACGTGATGGTGGGCAGTCTTTCCTGAAAAACAGACAATTTTGTTAGAGGAAGAATGTTAAAATACACCCTCCTCTAACACAGGTACCTCCCTTTGACCAGCTTTTTATAGTATTTCTGGCTGGTTTTGCTTTGATTTCCCCACAGACATCAGTTTTGCACCGTCCACCTTCGCAGTCTCTGCTGGAATCACCCTTGATTTACGCCTCGGGAGACCAAAGGTAAGAGCCGGCCCAGGTGGGAGCCAATGGCAACGCTCCCATTGCCTCTGACGGTGCTAAAGTTTTGTTCTTTTCCATTAAAACTAAGGCTGGCCCCCGCGCCAGCCACCCTGCATACCAGGGAGACGCTCCACCGCCGAATCAGCGATTTCACAGCGGCTCCACCACCTAAAATAGGCTGAAATATTTAAAGAGTGCAGGGGAAGGAAGATAAATTATTCAAAGATACACCAAGCTAGCATGGGCTGAACTTTAGAAAGGTAACATTTATGGGCTGGCTGTATGGAAAAACATCCTGGCTGTGCATTAATCAACCCCGAAGAGAGATATTAAGGCCAACATTTTCAGACTCAGATGCCTAAAGTTTGGATCTAAATCCACAGTTAGGAGTTCACTTTTAAGACTACCTGGCTTGAAAAACATGCTTCCAATCCGAATTTATCCGTTCATGTGTTCTTGTGGACTTCACGAACTAAGGAAAACTACTGATCTGAGTGAACACCTTACCTGCTTTCAAAATTAATGCTGTAGGAGAACTCCTGCCATTTAGCGACAGGACTATCTCAGACAATTGAACAACCACAACCAATCCTCCAAACATCAACACACACACACCAGAATGCAGGAACATAGATGACTGGCAGGAAAATACTGCAGGGAAGGCGGAATAAAGGAGAACTATATCCTCCTTAAAATTTTATTTTTAATCTTTGCTATATAAAGAAACATAGAACTTGAAAGCATTGTGTGGCTTCTCTGGAAATACGTGTCCTCGTTCTTAAGAATAAATACTATTTTAGATCTCCTTTTTAAAAGAAATATTAAACATATTGCCATACTACAATATATTAAAGAGATTTCCCATTTTAATAATAAAAATAACTCATATTAGTTTTAAAGTTGCAAGATGTTAACATCAGATGGGAAACAGTTTAAAAGACAAGTGCTAAAAATAACCTTTAAAATGCAGTGTACATTGATGTTTCAAAGATGAGTGAAAGTTACACTTGGCAAGGGTGTTGGATCCCTTCATACGCTGGATATGTTTAGCTTTGGTATTTTCTTAACAAATGGTTAGTATTGGGCCCTATGTCCCTGGAGGAAAGACATCATCCCACAGTGACATGTTTCTATACAAACATACTCCAACCGAGGTCATCACTCACCTTCCTAAACCCTCAGCAACACAGGCCAACAGCTTAATTTACAGAGAGAGGCTGTGCGGAGTGTGGGACTAGCGGATCCCAGGGTCCAGTCAAGGTCCGCCACTGAATTAAGGGAACAGATGGAGTGGCTCAAGCTAGAAGAGAATTTTTTTTTTTTCCCTTACTTCACCCATATATTTTCACATGCATCCCTAACTCATGCTTAACCCTTTCTCATCTAGGGAGGCATGGCATGAACACCGACTCATTTTACTGTGCGACTTCTGCTCAGGACCTGGTACTCCTCAGACCAGGGCTGATGGTACCCAGAAACACCAATGAATTCAAGCAGCTCCACTGCAGTTCGAAGTTCTGACCTTCCCCTCATCATTTTTGGAATAGCTTCCTACAAAGGAGCAACAAGACCCAAACTAGGTACCATTTAGGAACGATTTTGACTCCTTCCCTCTTTTTTTTTTTGTATCTGACAGGTACATGTGGGAGTTCCCACGCTTTGTGATGCTGCATGTTGGCAGCTGTTGGCCACCACTTGAAAGTGGAACTATCAAACTGAATTCTCCTAAATTTATCCATTTTTCAAAATTTTAGTTACTCACAGAGCAATTCCGGAAATACATAAACTCCTAAACCCGTATTTCTTATGTCCCAGTGTAACTATCACAAGTGCCTCTTCCCACAAGAATGAAATGGTACCACTCAGTGATTAAATATGTGCATGTTTTAAGTGTTTTATTTTAAATTGAGCCTTACTTTTCCCTGAAGTACTAGATAAAACTGAAAATCAAAGTTACAATTTGTCAGTTCAATGAGGGTCAGTTATCTGGCTGGGTCTGTGAGTTTTATATACTGATGCTGAAAGATGGCAGATGCCCAGCGATCTCGTTAGATATAATGGAAATGAGCTCAGATTTACACTTTGGGTTTTTTTGCTCGATCTGGGCATCCAGCCTGTCTTAGCCCCTCTGAAGGGGATGATATTCCCTGCCCGGTGAATATCAGCAATATATAAAACCTCTTTTCTCCTTCTGTCAAGCGAATGCAATCTTTCGCAGCACGAAGCAGAATTCTGGAAAACAGAGAGTTCTGTCAATAAGCAGGTAAAGATACTGGCCAGTGATGGTATAAACTTACAGCGCCTGATTGCAGACCAGAGGAGAGGTTACCATCTCCTTCTCCTGTTCCCGTAACATCTGCTACTGGTCACCGCTACAGACCAGGGCTTTAATCTAATCCAGTAGGGGCTATTCCTACCTCCTAGAACTGCTTTCATCAATTAAAGCCATAGCCTTTCCTCTTGCCATCACTGCTGGTCACGCTGTTTATTGTTTTTATACAGCGTAGAATATAGTTATTTTATAAATACACTATGCTGATGAATATTACTGGAGATTAATTTTTGAATCTTTAGTCAGCTGGATATATTTTCAAAAGTATATCAAGAAAATATACTTGATGTACTTGACTGAAGAATCAAGAATCTCCCCCTCTCTCTTTAATCTCTGAAGAATCATGTTCTTCGGTCATATCAAATCATTAATTGTCTCAAATTACTCTGTAGAATGTGAGAATTTGTTGAGAAATCACAACCGGGTCTATCATGAAGGATCAGTGCTCTGCACTGGTGATGGCCAGAGGGCTCCATCTTCATTTTCTCAATACTGCACATGGGCAGGGAGCTATTCACCTCTCAGGAACTGAGCTGCTTTGAAATGTGTTGCCCACATGTGGTCCATTCTTGGCCCGTACGTGCTCCCTCTGCCTGCAGCTAGCCATGAGCACGCGCACAATAAAAATGGACTCCATGTGGACAATTACTCAACGGAGAAAGTTATTTAGGTTGCGGAGTCAAGGAGTGAGAAGTTAGGAAATGCCAAATTGCCTGTTGTCTGTGCAACGGTGACCTCAGTGGAGAAACGCATTATTTACTGTCAGGGCGCAAGAAGTCTTAATTCCCTTGTCCCGAGTGAAGGAACAACCTCTATCTTCTAAATGTCTTCTTGCCAAGGGCTGAAAATACATGCAGCTCAGACAGTGCCAGAAGTAGCGTTCTGAAACTGCGATTGCAAAGTCAAAGGAAATAGCCTGTATCCTGTGGGGGCAGGGGGATAAAAACCCCCGGAGTAACTTTCTCCCCCCTCTCTCTTTAATTTATGTTGCCTCGATTTGCATTCTGTTGTTTCTCAAATGCATACGATAGGTTTTATATGCTTTTTCCTTCCTTGCATCCCGCTTGCATCATCTGGGGCAAAAGAGGTTCTCTGGGAGGAGAAGGAATGGGCCACCCTTCACTCAAAGTCCTTGTGCTGCTCTGCTCTAGCCAGAGAAGCCTTTTACTTGCTGGGATGCAGGTTTTCCACACCTGGGGTAGCTTCTTCTGCTCCATAGACTTTCTTCTCTCAATTGTAAAATCCTTTTTTTTGTCAAAAAGATGCCCAGTTTTTCCTCCATTTCTACCCTGACTTCCCTTTGCTCAGCTGTTTCGCTGCAAGGTTTGCTGGCTGAAATCTCGTTTAGTCATTTTTTCTTCTCCCTCTATTCCCATGCCTGGCAGTAGCCTCTTGGAAGTCCAATATTCTTTATGTCAGAACCTACGTAAGAAGCTATGTTTCTCACTCGCTCCCTATCCCCCATGTGTGATAACCAGAGTCAGGGGTACAATGGCTACACCGGGTTCCACTTTGGCAAGCTGGATCATATTGTATTGTTTTATCACAAAATAACATAGTCATATATATATATATAAGATAGAGAGAGATATTGATCACTTAGTCTGAATTTTGTCATAAGGGCATCAAGAAGAGACATTCTTAATTTTGAAATGAATATTTAAAGAGAGATTAACTGGTTAAGGCAAAACTGTGGTTTATCATAAAAGCTTTAAAAATCTGAATTTTCTTTTTTTAGTAATTTAGTTTGTTGGATTTAGAAAAGGGTCCTAACAATAGAGTGGTGGGGTTTTTTTCCAGAAATTAACAATAACCTCTCAATTTTCACGGTTGCCATTCTATGCAGACACAACAGACCTGATCCCTGGTGTGTATGGTGGTTGGGTAACTGGTGAGAATTGACGGTAACTGGGCTGGAAATTCAGCTGCGCCAGTTTATGTTCCCAGCAGGAAAACACTGGCCATGCAGTGGGAACCAAGGACTGGAGAGGGACATTGGAGCTGCCAAGGGGCTGGTAGATCCCCATCACTCACATAATCCCCTTTGGGAAGACACCACGTTTCTTCTGGCTCCTCCGGGATGGAACACAATTTGAATTAAGGCAGGTAGTGCTTGGTTAAGGCACATGCCAAAAAGCCTGGCTAGTTTGGGATTAAAGACAGCAAGAGAGGGACTGAGTGCAGAAAATCTATCATTTGACAGATTTTTCTGCTGGTCCCTCTTAGAAGCTGGACCTCATTTTTTATTTGAATTTCTCTCATTTCGGCTTCCATTCTCTTAAACACATTTTGAATTTCTCTAATATGTAAAGGATGACAAACATTGTTTTCTCTCCATGAAGGAACTGGTGTCATACAACCAAGTTGCTTGTCAAACTTCTTATGCTTTTTTGAAAAATAATACAAATTTAACTTTCTAATTTTCTTATTGTGAGACATATTCTTTGCAAAATTTTTATATGCCCATTGTAATTTTTCAAATCTTTTTAAAAAGTGGACAATAGGACTCCTTACAGTCTTCCATTATCCGTATGCTCTCTCCACATTCAGAGACTGAGTAGCTCATTTCACCCCAAAGTTGGACTGGGAATTATGTTAAGTTGGATACTCATTTTGACGCTCAAAAATATTTGCTGGAACCACTGTTTTCCATACATACTGTCCTGGTCTGAAAATATGCCTTTTTTTTTTTTTTTTTCCTAGACTTTTCTTTTAAATCCTGTGCATGTCAGTGCATTTGTGTTGTGTAAGAAAACCAGCTGGTAGAGAGATGCGTAGCAGCTATGGAAAAATATCTCCGGTATGGATCTAGAGGAGGGACTTTTCCCCCCTGTAATTTAGGGCCTTTACTTAATTATTTAACAACTATCTGCCTATCAGCTTTTAATTGGGTAATAAAAGGTCTTTGTTGTCACCTTGTGAGACTGTCAGCGGATGAAATAGGGCAACGCTAAGGTTAAAAAAAAAAAAAGGAGGAAGAAAGCAGAAGATCCAGAAGGTCCCACCCTACTTTCCGTGACTATCACTGGTTAGGGACACCTTACTGGGATGCACAGATGAAACCAACACGCACTGGATTTTTTTTAACTGCCCGTATTTCCCCAGTGCTCTTGGTGATTGCCAAAGACGGATCCAGCCCCGGGAGGATGTTGTGTGTTCTCAGCTAGTATCGGGATCTAGCGAACGAAGGGAGCAATGTTTTTTCTAGTTACGTCTTTAAAGTACATTTATCGTGCAGCTTATGCTCTGGCAGAAAAAAACATTCCTAATCTGTTTTAAAACAAATAGATTGTGCACAGCTGTCCCTGTATCCAAGGCAAAATGATGATTTAATGTTGATTAAGAGAGAAGGCCTTTGAAGTGAGCGAGGCAGGAGCCCGTAGTATGTCTTTAGTGATCATTATCAGTCTTTCCCTGAAGGGTGACTTGGTGCCAAAAGCGCTTTCCCCAAACTGGCTGAGGTGGATTCAGGAGCAAATGCTTTGTAAATTCAAAAAGACCTTCCCATTCGCAGGCCTCTGATGTCTTATTCCTTTAGCTGTATTAATGCCTGAGAATAAGCAGATGCAGCCCTTTTTCGCTGGCTGGCTACAACGCGGGGCAAGGTCCGCTGCTGTGCGGCACCGTGGGCATTAGTTATTCATCCCCAGAAGAGCAGCTGAGCAGTGATCCCGCAGGAAAAGCCAAGAAAAGTTGCTGGGTTGGGTTGTTTTCTTTTTTTTTTCCTATGAGCAGCTGCTTTAGCGGAAGAAAAAAGGGGTTTGGGTTTAGCTTTTTATAATGAAAGGCGTTTGAGAATCGTTATGCAATATAGAAAATATAGAAAGTACAATCAAGTTCTCTCCCTCGGTCATTTGTCTCCCAGCTACACGCCAAACACCAGTCGCAACACACGTGTGTGCGCGTGGACCCACACCTAGGCACTGTGTGTTACACACGCGTGGGCACGCGCGCTCTTACGGTGCCGTCCGAAAGGGGAACGAGGGGCGAGTGGCTCCTGCTCGGGTCCGTCCTTCCATCCATCTGCACGCTGGGTTGAAAAAAATTCCCAGTGCCAGTGGCAGATAAGGGCAGCCCTGGGTCGTCTCGCGCCAAGGGCTGTAAAGAACGTCGTTCTCGGGGAGCTGCGGGGCTGATGGCAGCAGAAAGGAGGCACCGGGGAAACCGCGCTTTCCTTCTTTGACAACTACAATTTACAGTCATTTAGGAAAACGCCAATTTTCCCTTGCCAAAAAAAAAACAACAACCAAACAAAAAAAACCCACCCGAACCCAAACTCATCAATAATTTTCCTGGTAAACCTCTTTCCGTCTCAAGTCATGGGAGCCTGCAGTTTTACAAACCCCAAAAATCCATCGTTACCTGTTTATTTCTTACTGTTCTATAAATAGTCCCTGCATACGCTCTCCCTGAACAGCGCTTCCCATCAAAGCCTTCCCAGCTACTGTTTACAGCATCCCCATGACCCACATACTTTCTCAAATACCAGAGCATTAGGGCAAAAAGCGAAAATATACGGATTTTAAGCGCACAGGGCTCTTCTCTAAGTGTAACCGAGACACTTTTGTTTCCACCGCTGAGAAAGGAGGCTTCGCTGTCGACTTCAGGGGGAGGGTGGGGAAGGAAAACCGACCCTTTGATGGAGACGGGTTTTGTATAATTGTCTGTAATTTAAAAATTATGTAAATGCTGTACTGTGAGAGCTGCCAGATTGACAATTCTGGGAATTTAAGTGGAGAGCAATAGCGTGGGTTTCTCAGCATTGCTCCATTATTGTGTTGCAAATCATGCCAGGAGGGAGATATGTCTTAAATATACATAACCAAGTGCAGAAGAGCAGTTCTAGACCCATATTGTAAAATTTTAATTCTTCCTCAACCTCCTCCCTCCCAAATAACCAGAACCAGACAAGTTTTTGGCTGAAAATGTTTTGTTTAGGGGCATTTTCATGAAAAGTTGAAAGCGTAAACCATTTGTCCATAGAAAAAGAGTTTTTATATGAAATTTTCAGCTAGCCATATTAACTTCAAGCCTTTTCTTTCTATAAACATAAAAATTAATCTCACTATATCTTTTTTTTTCTTTTTAATTTGGTTGATGTTTCAGCTTTAGTCCCTATTCTGTAACAAAAAACATCAAAAACATAGAAAAATTTGCGCTTTAAAATTATTTTCTCATTGCTTTTCAAAGCAGCTATTCTGAATATTTCAGGGCTAGGTAAAATCAGGCGTGGGAATAACATACAGCATCAAAACCTACTCTGGGGCAATCTCCTGTGAAACCCACAATTCTGAATTTGACAGCTAAAGATTTCAGAGGGAGCAGAGACGCAATGAAAGGTCAGACCATTCCCCAAGCCTACTTAATCCTTGACCTTGCTAAAACTGATGAAGGTAGCAATTAATCCCAATTATAGAGTTTGGTTTTGTGCAATATACAAGATAAAATTTATTTAATGAAGCTGGTCTGGTAAATTACCTCTAGATTTAGTTGCTGAGTGATTAGCCTGCGTCTCTAGCAGGGTGTCATTATTAGATTTGGTAAAGGGAATTATCTGTTTTAAATATTTATCCTTCTGGTTGTAAAATGACAGTCTGTAAACATGTCATTCAAAAGGCAGGGCTTTTTTCCTGAATCTTTTCTTACCAAACTATCAGGACTTTTTTAACAAAAACGTTGGTTTTGACATTTTCCATCACTTGCATGTTTCTGTTTTGTTCCAGAGGGCAATAAAAATGAATGACCTGCAGGTTTGGAGTTTGTTTCTTTTCAAAAAAAAATGTGACACTCTGCAAAACATCCACAATTTGGGGAAAATCATTTGAAAAGATGTAAGAACCCCAGAAAAACTTTATTTTTCTACTTCGTTGCTTGCTAGTAATTAAAGAAATTTTGAAAAGTTCCGAAGCTGCAGTTTCAGGATCAAGGATGGGAAAGTATCTTATATAGGTCTAAGATATAACTGGCAAAACATAACAGAAAGGCCTCAAACAAAAATGCTTCAAGATATAAAAGTGGGAACTCTGAAAACCCTGTGCAGTTCTGCCAAAAGACCTGATCCTGCAAGAGCTGTGTTTGCCGTTTACTGCCTTGGTCTGGCAGTTGTGGGCCAACTTACCATAGTAGTACACAAAATCAGTAGATGTTTAGTGGATTGGATCTTTAGCATCCATACATTTTTCTAAGCCTGTGTTAGACTTGTAAGCTCATGTATAATTAATTGGTTTTAGTCTCTTGTTTTTCCTCCTACTTCTGAGGAGCTTCTCATTCTCAAATCTCAATCTTGGCTTGCTGAAAAAAAATCCACACATTAAAAAAAAATATTTATTTACAGAGTAGTTCCTCACAACAGTAAGAACAGTACAATCACACACAGTCAAAACCTGGTCACCTTATTTAAATACATCTGAAAGAAGAAAATCTGTTCATCCTTGAACTGTGAAAAAAATAGCCTTGGTCTGTAAGGACAATATCTGAAGAGAGCACTGTAGATGGCCTGGGCAGCATCTCTGTGCTCTTAGCCTTCTGACACTGCACTGTCTACCCTGAACCCTGACTTGAGTTGATCCTAATTTTTGAAATGCAAAAAATATGTCAGTATTTTTTCTTCCCACAACCAAAAAAAGATACTCATGTTCTTCCGAGATAATGTGGTTCAAGATCCCAAGAATAGCCAACATTTGAAGGAATAAGGTTAATTAGATCAATGTATAGAAAAAATGCATGATCCATTCTTTAATAAAACACTGGCCAATATAACAAGGTTGACAACAGGATCCCTCGTAACCAGAGAATTCACTAATTCCTAATTAACTAGGAATTAGCAGCATGTGGAAAACTATGTGGCTTTCACCAGAGACTTCAATTTCCTCGAAAGAAGAATGACACTGTGGATTATGGCCATGCATTTAAACAGAAAAAAAAAAAAAGAAAAAAAAGCCATTATTATGAATCCTAAATAATTAGAATGAATGTGGAAGAAGTATCATCAAAAACACCCCCCGACAGCTATGACCGCACTGCGCTGCAGAACTACGTAGTGCAATCGGGAATTAAACGCCTGAGGATTGTGTGAGCCTCCTGAGATAGGTGGAGTGTAGAATTTAATGAAAAATGGCCCTTCCTGTCCCATTCTCTATTTCAGTCACCTTTATCTCCATTTTATTTTTCTTTTCCCCACTTGTGCTATTTATAGTGTCCTGAGGATACCTTATTTGCAGAATTTTAGTGGCGATTTTGCTACTAAGTAGAACACTGCCTAAAGTGTCTTGAGATATTATGCTATTAATGTCTTTCACTGTATCTGTGGTACTCAGAGTAATAATAAATGTGGAAACACAGGCTGAAGTATATTGGTTACGAATCAGTTAAAGAAAATGAGCCAAAAATAACATCTGCACCAGCAAATCTGCACTGCTTAGCATACGGTTTTAATTTAAAAATATTTACTCCTAAATTTTGAGAGCTGTGAGAGGTTTTAGATGTGTGCTTCTCATTAAAAAGATGCTGGCAGATAGTGTAGGCCAAATATTGGCTCTGGAGAAAGGTTGAGAAAAAGACCTAATATTAGGCCACATCGATCCATTGATTTTTTTTTTAGGCAGAAGTCTTCACTTTAACAATTTTATGTTAATAATTGAAACTCTCGCTCGATATTTTTCAGGTAAATGTCTAACTATGGTATTAACTGGTACCTGGACATCACATAGTAAATATCGATAGACCAGTTTAGTTCTTTTGATAAGGTTTTGACAAAAATCAGTTGTTATGTGTTAAAAACATGTCCTTTAAATGCAACATTAAATTTGATTTATTTGCCAACACTGGTAAATAAGAATAAATCTTAATGCTCTTAGCTATTCACACTCTTTCTGGGGGGGTATTTATTTCTAGAGGCCCCAAATGTTGG
This sequence comes from Calidris pygmaea, assembly GCA_003697955.1. NCBI lineage: Eukaryota > Metazoa > Chordata > Aves > Charadriiformes > Scolopacidae > Calidris > Calidris pygmaea. The sequence goes on from QJSC01016004.1 coordinate 2,997,524, forward strand.
GAGCAGCACAGCTCCCTGTGGAGAGAAGGGGAACGGTGTGGTGTGACTGTGGTGTCCCTACCAGGGGTGTGGGAGGGAGGGACATTGCCTGGGGATGTGCCAGGGCTCAGCCATTTGTGCCTGTCTGTCCGAACCCACAAATGGGAGTCTTTCTTGTAGGTGATGAGAGCTGGCTTTAAAAAGGTCACCTTGTGCTGTCGATATCTCAACGAGAATCCACCTATTTATCATCCATCGCATCTCCTTCTACACTGAAGGATTTCCAGCCTTAAAATTCATAGATGTATTTTCCCGTTGGCCTCTTTAGGACCCTCTTCGATCTCCGAAGAGTTCCAGCTGAGCAGCCAAATCTGCAATATCTCCAATTAGATTTTGCCTTAATTTAAATGGCTATGTTAAAGCCATGTTTAATTTAAAGATTCCTTTAAAATACCTAGTGTTTGCACGCTGGGTTGTAGCCTGCCTGAATCACTATCCTTTTAATTTAAAGCAACTTCTTAATTAAAAAAGAAAATACAAGAGAAGTAAAAACAAATTGACAACGCTATAAAAAGGTTTTTATGTGATTGGGTAAATTTAAATTTTTCTGCAATTAAACATTTGTAACGTTTGGCAATTTTCTTTCCTTTTTGCTGTATTTAATTTTTCTATAAATGGTTTGGATAAAAATTATTTTTAATTGTCCAGTGATAAAACAGAAAAGTTCACATCTGCTCCAACAGCAGACATATAAAACCTGTGTGACAAACACGATCATTAAACAATCTGATTTTCTTGTTGGGAGGGTTTAATGTTGTTGGGTGTAGTATTAAAATGTAGAATTTGATAGTGCGTCTTAAAATTTTAATGATGTGTTCATGAATATAAAACATGCTTCCACCAGTGACTTTATGACTTCTCCTCTGCATAATTAGTGGTATCTGTTTTATGAGCTTACTGTTGTTGCCTTGATCCCATGAAAATGTGAAACCACTGTAATAATTTACACCATTCCAGAGCTTTAAAGATACAAGCTGGGATTTCTTCCCCTTTTCTCCTTCCATGTTCACTCTCTTTTAATACCAAAACGGAACTTTAAGTGGCCTTCGTGAAAGCTGGGCAAGATAAAAAAAATTCAGGGACAAATCAAATTTTAAACATTTGTCATAACACTCTATTTGTTACTTCAGCTTTAATCTGCCTTGTCAGCTTCTGTTGGAGGATGAGACAACCTTCCTGCCACAGAGCTGGGAAATTCCAGTGAATTCAGTCGCTTGAGGGAGTTTGTTGAAAAAAAATAACCTGTATTTCTAATGTGCAAAACAAAACGTGGGTAACTTCCAGTGAGGAAAATAATTACCCAGACAATAATGATTCTATGGTCACAAGGGTTTAACTCCTGAACCATCATTTATTGGACTGTCTTTGCTCATTCTTCCTCCTCCAGCCTTCAGCAAGCTAAACATCATTTGGTTCATGAGAAGGAACAAGGCATTTTTCTTAGAAACTTAGACCCAATATTAGGTAAGAAGGACAGCAGTTTGTTCCTTGGTTTCACATCTGTAAATCAAGGCTGGTGCTGGCTAAAGCAATGGTGGGCTATTGTGGCCTTTAACAGGGACGACTAATGAATTTTCCTCTACTCTAAGCAGATAGTGAGAGTGTGGGCAGTACTTGAGGACACATCTTCCACACCTGCTTCTGGAGGTTGCTCAGAAACAGAGATGTTGGGTCCCATGCTTTGTGCAAGAGCCATCCACAGCCCGACTCTGGGTCGTTTCCCGTCAGAATTTAAGCAAAACAAAAAAAGAAAAGAATTGACCACAGTGGAGCAAAGACAAAGAGTCTCAACTTTCAACCCCAGAGGTGGAGTTTCTGGGCAGTTATGTAAACGCCACTCACAAAACGAGCAAAAACGAATGCTGAAAACAGATAAAGCTGTGGTGATGATTTGGGGACGCTATTGACTGCAGTACTGGAAACAAGCTGAGTTTCTCAGCAGTTAAACACCATCATTTTGCTATTCATCTAAGAATAAAACACACTGATAAAAGAAGTGCTCAGTGCAAAATACTCTTTCCGTTAAACTTATGTAAAGCATGAAAAAAAAATTATTTTCATTTTCTGCCAATTGAATTTCCTTCTAGAGAACACTATTTTGGTTGCATATATTAGGGGGAGGTTATCACCTTTGTCGGAGGGTTATAAACAGTGACACATCATTGTTGTAGGGGCTGTCAGGGGAGTAGCACTTCCCGTGGCACTTTCTACCATTCTCTGCAGTCATTCCTTTGATAGAGATAAGGTACATTCAGTACCTGAAAAAAATGCCATCCAGGCAGAAAACCTGGCTGTGGAAAGAGTTTGGGCACAAGGGGTGACCGTGCTCATGAGGCGATGTAGCATGATAAAAAGATGCAGTCAAAATACTCCATCATTGTGAAATCACGTCCCCTAATTGTTCATTCAAAAAAAAAGGAAAGAAAAAAAAAAAAACAAACACAAAACATGATGTGCCAAATTTCATTGTGATTTGGGATGAAAATAAATACCAGTGTATGAGAATACTCCTGGGGACCAGAGCTTCACCGCTCACTCAGTTCTAAGGCAAACAGGGATTCGGGTCCTGCTTATCTCAGCTCTTCCCATTTGATAAGCACCCAGCAGTCCCAGCTGAAAGACCCTTGCTCCTCGCTGCCTTTCAAAGTGTCTGCCACAGAAGGTCTTATCTTGCTCCACTTTGGCTCCCTGCGGCACGGCTGGGTCGGTGGAACTGGGATTTAAATCAGCCCCTTTGCTATGGGGCTACCGATTAAAGAGTTAAATTAATCTTAGTGTTTGGCTCTCAAAACCAGTTCCAGTTTTGCTTTCCCTATTTGAATTTTACTGGGTTTTTCTTCTGAAGAACGTTTCTTTGTTGCTTACTTCAGTGGGAGGTTATCTCTTTCCTTTGAAGGTTATATTGTGATTGGCAGAGGGTCAGGAAACTTCAGTCACATTGGCCTGTTACGGAAATACTTTGAAAAATAAATGTGAAAGACAAATGCTAAGTAAAGAGACTCCTTAATCAGCAACAGTTCCATAAAGGCTTCAGGCCCAGTGAGGTATCCAGGAATGTTTTGTTTACACAGTTTATTAATGCAGACATTTGGGAGCACTGGAAGATGTTCTGTTGACTTTGATAGTCAAAGCTCGAGCCATGCCCGAGGTTCATGCTCCTTTGGCAGGACATTCACAAAAACAACAGCCTGAAAAACAACTACACTTCTGCAGCCACTGCCAAGATTGCACGTAGATTAGCAGGGGTTTGTAACCAGATGATGCTGTTGGGTTCTCCTGAGATTTGTCCCACGCCCACGCAGCTTGCTGAAAGTAATACTCTATTATCGTATGTCAATGTCAACAAGATGGACACTGTACTGCTGGAAATATGTTCTCCCAATACAGAAGGGCCAGGAATTCTTACATTCTAATACATTCTAAAATAGTGTAATTTCTAGTTTGTTAATTTTACACTTCATTTTTACCTAAATACACTGAAAAGAAGTCTAAGACAGAACTTTCAGGATGAATTTAACGTGCATTATATAGAATCATAGAATTCAATGGGGTTGGAAGGGACCTCTGGAGATCATCTAGTCCAACCCCCCGGCCAGAGCGGGTCTAGCTAGAGCAGGTTGCACAGGAACTTGTCTAGGTGGGTTTTGAACGTCTCCAGAGAAGGAGACTCCATCAACTCTCTGGGCAGCCTCTGCCAGGGCTCTGCCACTCTCACAGTAAAGAAGTTCCTCCTCATGTTTAGGTGGAACTTCTTATACTCAAGTCTGTACCCATTTCTTCTTGTCTTGTCACTGGGCACCACGTGAGAAAAGACCAGCCCCGTCCTCCTGGCACCCTCCCTTTAAGTATTTGTATGCATTAATTAGATCTCCCCTAAACCTTCTCTTCTCAAGACTAAAAAGACCCAAGTCCCTCAGCCTCTCCTCATAAGAGAGATGCTCCAGGCCCTTAATCACCTTTGTGGCTCTTTGCTGTCCCCTCTCCAGCAGTTCCCTGTCCCGCTTGAACTGAGGAGCCCAGAACTGGACACAGTACCCCAGATGGGGCCTCCCCAGGGCAGAGTAGAGGGGCAAGTTGACCTCCCTCTACCTGCTGGCCAAGCTCTTCTTGGTGCACCCCAGGAATATGGGGTGCATCATTGTAACTTCATTGTTACATTATATGTAATATAATCCAAAATATATAAGGAATGGGCCTTGTGCTTTCTGATGCATAGCTTCAAATGCATGGGTAATAATATTATAAGTGTTATGAATAATAACACAGCTGCCTGGGAGCCCATTCCGGACTGGATGAGTCTGTTTTACTCTCACCAGCAGCAAAGGGAGCGGTGTGCAGGCGGCAGAACGACACGCGTCCGCTGGATTTAAAGCTAAATTCATTCAATTCGATTCATTCCTTCAACCTCATTCGATGCCGTTGACCTTAACAGCCGTGTTTGCAGGGAGCCCAATTAGCGGCTGGTTGTGAGATACCACACCGCATGGGCTGGCTCTCCCAGGCGCGAGCAGCAGCCTAAGGACGTAGGAGGCTCGGACTTAAACTGTCATTTTTTTATAAAAATGGATTTCCTCTAGGCATTTTAAAAGAAAAAAATAGTAGCAAACACATTAGAACAGTGAGGGAAAAAGCAGTTTGAGCAGTGGCCCGTGTATTTCACTTTCAGTGGGTCAGAACATTATATAGTACTTTACGCACTTCAATATTCTGCACTTTATCCCCGGTGTTCCCCCACTGCCCCAGGGTACACTCAGCCCCAGGAAACCCCCCTTTGAGATGTGCATAAACCTGGGACAGATTGTTAAACCTCCATAAAGCACACGTTCGGTCTCAAATTGTTCTTAAGTCAACAGCAAAATGAGAAAAAAAGCTGTTCCTATTTTTTCCTGGTTTCATCTATTTGGCTCTCCCAGCACCAGCTCTGGTTTATTGCCTGCTCAGCCGTGCCAATACTCATACCCCTGTGCTCTACGTTGGATCAATGCTGGGCTATAAAATGTTACAAAGGACCTCAAAAAAAAAAAAAAAAAAATCAGCAGTAATTTTCCCTTTCACTGACTGTCAGATTTTTTTTTCTTGTCTTTGTTAACCGAACAATAGTTTTGGAAAATTACTCCTTTCGGAATTATTTCCGTTTCTTGTAGCTACAATTTCCACTTCACACTTTGAGTTGGTGCCATGGCTTATTTTTCTCATTACACTCCACACTTTGGGGATTTTAATGAGAAGAATCGTGAACTGTTGAAATTTCAGCAATTTCACCGGTTTTGGTGACTTTCTTAGCTTTAGATGTATCTTTACACACAGAAAACCAAGGGGGCCATCCTGACCTGCAGCTCCCGCTTGACAGCAGAGTCTCTTGCTCCAGGCAGGTCAGAGAGGGACATCCCCATGGTCGATTGTCCACCCAGCTCCAGCCTCTGGCACCTCTGGGTTAGCTTTAATCCTAACTTTAATAGAGAAATCCTATTCCACAGCACAGACCTTCAGCTTTTCCTTTCTCTTTATGCCAAGTGAGCTTTTATAAGTTCCAAACAGAAAAGTTTAGTACTTAAAAAGGCAAAATAAAGTACCTAATACTTCAGTAGTTAACTTTAATTTAGTTTATAGAGATAAGCTATTTACGGTTGAAACTGCTAATGCGCTAATTCTTGCTCTGGTCCCCTTACCCTTTCCTTCCACTGTCTCAGCAGGTCATTAAGGTTTGTTAATGCACAGCCTCTAGAAGGAGGGGACCACTGGAGCATTTACAGCTCCAGTCCCACATGGCTGAGATCCGCCCCATGCACCTACCTGGAGGACAAGGGCAAGAAATGAAACTTCTCACCCAAAAATCTGCTAAATTGGTTATATCTGCAAAGGCTTACTGTGGAAAACTGGGCTTTTCAGCACATGCTCAGGCCTTTCAGAGGGCAAGGAAAATTTGGACAAGTCGAGCAAAGGTTATGGGCGTTAGAGAATGTGGGGAAAAGGCAAATAAATAAAACTTTCAGCAGAAATACATGGTCAGTCACCTTAAAGAATGCAACTGTCTTCTTGTGAAACTCCTACTGGGCAAAAAATGACATAAATTAGAAATCTAGTGCAAAATTAGTGAAACGAAGAGGACGTGTATCCTTGTCTTCTAGAATTTCTTCTTGAACACTGGGTTGATCCTCGGGTTTGAGGAGGACTCCTGTAGCAGGGAGAAAGCAGCAGGGTTTTGGTTGTAATGGAACTGTCTGGGAAAAACGTAGTGGCCATATATATTCTCCTCATCTGTGCAATGCTTTATGAACAGACAGGGGTAATGGGACCTTGACACATATTCCTAAAAACAGCGTGGAGACCAAACTCACTGTCAATTTGTTTCCTTTCTGATATTGCTTTTTTTTATCACCACTGCTACGTCCCATGAAGCAAGAAATATGCCGACAAATGATTGAAGATAATTTGGCTCAAGATTAATCGAGAGATGTTTGGAGTAATTTATGAGGTTATTGCACAAAGCAGCTATATATACACAAGCGTATGCCTTTCAGATTCTGACTGTTTATCAGGGGTTTCAATATCAAGAAGTTGTTTCAACTCTGTGAAACTCAGATATAGAGATCTGCTGAGAGCTGTGCACACACTCTATGGAGAAACTGAGGCACAGGGCAAAACTCACTCTCTTTACAACGCTTGTATTCCTGCTTTTTTAACAATTGCTAATAAGAAGGCATTAATAGCAGCACTTACAGTCTTATCAGCATCTGAGAGCCCTTTGAAAACTTAGAACCCTTAGTTTCTGTCTAACAATAATATATTGGAATACTGTCGGGAAGATCAGGGCAGGATCGGGACCAACATTTTCTAGATCTTCATATCTCCCATAGGTCAACTTGGCTCCAGAGCTCCCAGCTGTGGTCAGGATTCTGCCTTCTGACAACTCTACCTATGGAGTGTTACATTTTCCTGGTTCCCGAGTAGCCTCAAGTGATTTTGATTTGCCCATCTTTATTTTCTCCCCCTTTTAAGCAATCATCAATTAAGAAATCATTAATGGAATAAACTATTTCAAACAAATGGTTTCAAAGCCGGTCTTCAAAGTAGCTGAGGTGGGAGAAAGGAGAAGGTCTTCCAACACTGTCAGCCTGGCAACATTATGTTCAAGTCCGTTTTGATTTAAAACGCATTTTGATTGTAATTGCAGCACAAACTCTCTGGTGTTTGCAAGGTGGCCAAACCTGGCCCTGCAGATCTGAATTCCAAGACACCAATAAAAAAATAAAGATCCCATTTCAAACACTGCTTAAAACCATAGAAAAAGCATCAGTGCCAAGATATATGTTAAAGATTGCAATGAGTAACACACGACAACTGACAATTCCTATTAATGGCATAACCTTGGAGTGCATGGCTATAAATATTCTGATTAATGCTGCTTGAAGGCGCATTTATCTGGTTATTCATCCCAGGAAGGTCTTCCAATGCCAGGACACGTGGATCTTCCCAATGAGCAAGGAACCGAAGTTTGGCAGAGGCATCCTTTGAGACCTCCACAGCATCCTGAGCTCAGCCCCTGGTTGAAGGAACCTGGGTGAGTTCTCTCACCTGTATTCAGGGAGAAGATACTGTCCCTGCCTCAACTCTTGTCATATCAGGATGTCTCTTGACATTTTAGAATCACAGAATAATAGAATTGTTTAGTTTGGAAGGGACCTTTTAGATCACCATGTCCAACCATCAATCCAACACTGACAAAAAAACATCACTAAACCATACCGCTATGCACTTTTTGGGTTTTCTTTAGCTAAACCAGGAAATTTTGATAAGGAGCTACGCCAGCAATGAAGAGTTTGTATGTTCCTCTTTACGTTTGCTGAAAATACTAATCCCATATTGTTCTGAGGACTAAGTCAAGTTTGCTGGTGTTTTCATCGCTATTAGTAACACGAATATATTGTGGTATGAATCGCTATGAATTTTTGAATGGCGATGAACTGAAATTGAAACTTTCAAAATTAATTCAATGGGGTGGGATGTAACACTTCAAATCATCCTGTGTGGATCTTTGTCCTGTCACTTGCCCTTGCTGCCTGAAAAAACAGGAAAAACAATCTAATCTATAGGAAAATCTAACATTGTATTTTGGTGCTTGTTCAAACTGTGTAGTGTACATACATTATGTTATAATACATATACACATATATAATAATATATATATATCCTATACTTACATATATACATATACACTCGTATATATACATACACTTTGGGAGGAGTGGCTGTTTAAGTAAAGCAGACTGTGTTTCTCTGCTTTATTCTATTCTTTTTTTCACATCATTGAAATAAGCAATTTAAATCATTGTCACCAACGTTTTCAAACAAAACTTCGTGAATGTGATTATGAGGAATAAACCCAGCACTCGCTGACGAACTTGAAACAGTGAAATCTTCTGTATTTCCCAGTATGGCTGGAAAATATGTGGAGAAATTAATTCATCTGCTTCTCTGGTTTCTAAGTGACTGATGCTCAGAAGACAAATGGTAATAAGAGTGGATTTCGAGTGTTCTTCACAAGATTATCTTGCTGTTTTTTCATTCATCTAAGCAGGTTAAAGGGGACTATCCTGTCCTGATTTGTACAGGAGGAAATAATAAGCTGATTTAAAAAAAACAACTGTACTTAACTCAGCTGTCTTTACATGATGGGACAAATTCTCCATCAGTTATACACATGCAACTTTTATCAGTGCCTGAGGAAGCATATGGCTCTAAGCACAGCTCTCATATTTTAATTGCTGCCAAACACACACACACACACACAGAGTCCCGTCCCTTCCCTTAGTTCAAAGCTAGGAATGAGATGGTTTTGAGATTTCAAACATTTTCCTGCTCTGACTCAGGGCAAAAAGTTGAAATCTCATAAATTTTCATCAATGTGCATTCCAAACAAAAGCTTGGCTTGAGTTAATTAAAATATTTTGGTGCGATTTTTGTTCTTTTTAGATACTGCTATTTGTCCTTAAATGATGACAAAGTAAAAAAAAAAAAATATATATATATATATAGGTAGTCTGTTTTGATTTTACCCCATTTTTTTTGTTTTTTTTTTTTTTTAAAAGACATAAATTGAATTAATGCTTCTTTTTAAAGAAGTTTAATAGAAAATCTCCTGATCAGCTGTTACTCCTATGTTGGATCAAGCTTAAAACTCAGAGCTGTCAGTTTTCTGGCGTGGGGAGGACTGGAGGCAGAAAAGGGTTCTGCGGGGCTGGGAGCTGGGGAGGCTGCGTTCTGCCTCCACCTCCTCCTCCTCTTCCTTCTCCTCCTCCTCCTGCTGCAGCCGTCCAGATGCAGATCCCTCAGGTTTAATGCCTAAAGGTCAGCCCTGGATGCTCCGAGAGGTTTGCTGACAAAAGGACTCCTATTGTGCCTATAACCTGGAAAAACCTCCTTGGCCAGTGCAAATTATTCCAGTCCTGGAACAAAAATTAAAATCACGCCTGTGGTTCCCAGGGACCGAGCCTCTTTCTGTCCAGTGATAAAAAACCACTGGGGTAGAAATTTCTACTGCACGTGTAATTGAAATTACTGGGGGCAAAAATTCATACTGCACGTATAATTGAAATTTCCTCTCATCGAGAACTTGGAAGCGGGTTTGCGCGGGGTGTTACTGGTGTGGTTGAGTGATTATTCTCACGTTTCCCGGCAGCAGCAGAAGTCAGGGGGGTGATTTTGCCGAGCAGCGAGCATCGTTGCCGGCTGAGGATGCGAGGAGGGGGCCGAGCAGTGCTGTGGGAAGGCAGACACTTCACTGCTTTTGTTTCGCAGGGACCTTTCCAATAAAAGCCCAGCAAACTGAGAAAGGAGAGCCTGAGGATGGTTTTCCTGCTTTTTCATCGTGTTAGTGAGCCCTTCACGTCGGTTATGCTGATTTTATGTTGTTTTGCTGGTTCTTATTCTTTTGAGGAAATATAGGCTTGACCAACAGAATCTGGCCTCTTCCACACCTCTTAAAATACAACATTTAGAGACGTTTCCAGTAAAGGAATGAGTGTTGTCAACTAGTTAGCACAAGCCATTGGAAAAATCCCCGAACTCCATACAGGCAGAATAATTACACACAAATGCATTGGGGAATCCTATGGAAAATGCAGTCCAGCGACCTGGCATGGTTACAGCACAATTTAGCAAGTATGTTAGAACAAATTACTCCTTTTAACCATAAGCCATTCTGTTTCACGCTTTTAATGAAGGCCTGTGCCACACACTAGAATACTTCTCACCTCATTACTACTCATAAAAAGCAATGATCCATTCAAAGGCTCCTCATATCTCCCATATGAGATGTAAAAGAGCCCCTTCTTTCTCAATCTGGCACAAAAGAGAGGAACGGCTCCTTTCTTCAGCCTTTGATGTCGATCATTAGGATGTTTACTAGATAAAAGAACTGAAAAATTTATCTGCCTAACTTCACTGCTGGCGTGTGTTAGTGAGCTGCCTCCCAGCCCCCCGGCTCCCTATTTATAAATGTAAATCTCTTGTTGCTGTTTAGGGAAGGAAAAGGGTTTCAAGATTGCTCATGAGCGATTATTTTTCTCTCTCTGTATATACTTATATAAAAAGTATATAACAAACGGGGAAAAAAAGGATGAAGGGAGAGAAACATGCAGTGAACTTGAAGAATATAATAAGGCAGTAAAACAGAAACTATGAACTGAATGAAAATTAAATGAGACATGCTGTCTGATAAGCAAGTTTAAAGAAAAAAATCAGACCTGAATTGAAGCCAGTTATTACACAAACACACGCACACATACCACACACGCCCTCCGTGTAGTCGTGTGTATTTAAAAATGCAAGGACAAGGTTGCAAACAGCATTTTTTCGAGGAGGAATGCTCTTATTTGTTAGTACTAAGCCCATATCTGTGGCTTTATTTTTGCTCTTGCTCAAAATAGTCCAACAAAAGACTTTATTCTGGCAGCAGTCGTACCATTTCAGTATGTTTTAGCAAAGCACTTTCAAACAGATTCTGCACTGCTCACCCCAGCACCACGATGGCAAGTGCCCGGCTCACAGGCATGGCAGCCAGTGACACGAGGTGGCCTGGGGTCTTCTCTGTCACCCTCCTGAGGCTTAACCCACACCCCAGAATGTGGAAGCAATGGCCAAGGATGAGTGGGATAGTTGTGTGTTCTGGTTCTGCCACCGGAGATGACCCAACCCCAACTCTGTCACCACAATCGCTTGTTGAAGTGCACTCTGGCTCACTCAAAGGCACCTGGGTTGCTTTATGAGTTTTTAATTAGTGAGGCTCTTCTTATTAGAGTTGTGTCCACTGAAACAAATCAGAACTGCAAGCTTTAAAATTTCATATAGTAATAGTGAAAAACTGAAATACTGAAGGTCTTGACAAGGTGGGACATCCCTTGGACGTATGGTATAGCCACAGCCAGGAGCGTTGTGCATCTCACTGAGATGCATAGAAGGGAAAGAGTCCGACTCCACCAGCCAGGGAGGACCTGGGAACACAGCAGGAGAAGACCTGCCATTCTCATGAAGGTGAGGAGTTCATTTAACCCGGTGCCCTGCTCCAGGCAACAGCGTGTGATGCTTCAAAGAACCATGTAAACCACCCATAACCACCAAAAAGTAATACCCTGAGTAATAACCTGCCTGGAGGAAAGGTTTCCTTCCTAATCTCAAGCAGTTAGTTATGCCAGGAAGCCCGAGCATTTTAAATCCCCCGTATCTTATCCTAGGTAGCTATGGATGTTTTATTATCTGTATAAATGCCTAACCATATTTAAGTTTTGGAAAGCCTATCTTCAAAGTGTTGTAGCAGCATTAACTGACCATCCCCTTAAAAGGGGAGGTGGGTAATGATACTGTTGCCAGCTCTCCCTTTTTTTAAATACACAAAAAACAAAGCACGGAGTGCCTCAATTCTGTGCCCAAAACCAAATAAAGACTGAATATAAAAGCTGGAGTGAAAATACTGAAGCTCATGATTCATAGTCCTTGACACATGCAACAGGACACAAAGTTCATGTGTGTGTTGCTCACATTTCACTAGGAAATGTGAGGATAATATTTTCTTGATTAATTTCTTCTTACTAACAGCTTTACAGCAATTTATTAAAAATATCATTTAGTAATGGCCAGGCTATGGCATGTGAACACCTCTCTCTAGAAGTAGCCCAGACAGACTGCATTAATTCTGCGATGACTCTTCGCAATTTTGGTGCAGGCAGCGTTAAAAAAAGCCCCAGCAAATCATTAGAAGGTGCATTCAATAGGCACTGTCTTTGGTTGTGAGTGTCTTCTGTGACTGTAACAACAGAACCTCAGGGAGCTCAGAAACTCTGTAAATGACAATAACACAAAAATAAGCACGGAAAAGAAAAAGAATCCACTTAAAGTTTTTATCAGATACTCTCAACTCTTATTTCTTCAATGGCCTTTCAGGAAAGAGTGTTCCATCACCTGCTGCAAAATCATCAGTGATGATATCAAACGCCAAGAAACGCTAGAGCCATACTGCTTCTAAACTGAATTAGTATTCTCCAGGCACTTACTCAGAGTCATGAAGTTGGTTTTAAATATTTGGAACACTGTTTAGCTGCATTAAAGAAATGGCAGTACTCTGGGAATATCAGGAAAAAAGCACTTTTACCAGCGGGTGACCTCTGGAATAACAACCGCACCACTCTGATTTTATTTGGAAGCTTAAATCAATCCACACGTACCTGGTTCGAGACTTAAATGTCTCCAAAAAAGAATTCTACCAGTAAGTAGTGGAGGGGAGGAGGAAGACTGTGCTGGCAGTAGACATGTTGACAGTGTTATTCAAACCTCTCCGTACCCTCCTGCATGCATTAATGTGAATTTTTGTTTATAAATACCACTCAGATATAATTCACAACTCCTGTTAACTTAACCTGTTGATTGTAAAATCTGTCCAAAGCATCAGAGAACAATTTGATCTGCCATAAATACTTCTTGATACCAAACACAGTCTACATGTTGGAAAATCTGCATTTATTTTGTAATCTGGTGGCAAGAACGGCAAAGACACAACCTGCATAAGCTTGAACCATTTCCAATCACAATTGTCATTCACTGGTAAAATAAAATGAATCCCCAAAAGCCAGTACAGCTATTGGCCAGTGCTCCCCTCTGCTTTTGCTGTCTATCAGGCTGCAATAAATGGTTGGATCAGGGTAGGCTGATGAAAACTGTTTAGAAAAAAAAAAAAAACACATCCAAAATTCCTTTTGAACTTTATCATAGCTCAGTTGTATAGGATCCTGAGAACAAGGACTTTTCATACTTGTTGTTTCAAAAACAGTACATTTCGGTCTCAGCCTATCTTTTTTACAGCTGACATGTGTATATTATTTTGTAACAAAGAAACCTGTCAGCTGGATTGGACTGTTTATTACTTTGACAACTTGATTTTGACTTTTTTCTGCGTGATTTGCCAAGATTAGCTTTTATTTACAGGGTTTTATGTTCTAAGATGAGGTGAAAGCAAGAACAGCAAATATATCTTTTTCCCTGACATCCCCAATAATTTTACCTGGTCAAATGTTTGGATACATGGAGCGGCAGTAGAAACGCATGATTAGTACACTCCCCTGTGGATTACCAACAGAAAGCATGTGTTGGGCTTACACGCAGCCCGTGATTTACTCACAGTCACACACAGAGGCATTTGCTCTGTCTCTCCAGCGTCTTTAGTGCCCTTTTCTCATTAAAGAAGACAGATACCACCAGATAACGAAAGGAGTCTGCTCTGCAAAAGGCAGATCTGGCTCCTGAGACAAACACACCGACCAAAGCGCTCGAAGACAGCCTCCAAAAAGCTCCTTGCAAGGGGAAAATATGCTGTTTATTTGTGACCCTTGTTATACAGAACGTCACAGTGATGGATTTTGTAGTATCAGATAAAAGTATTAGCAGAAATATTTCTGCAATCTGTTTCCAGGGTAATGAGTTTGAGGTTCCACGCGTGGCACAGAGTGATAATTCAGCGTGTAACCGTCAGCATGAAGTGGATTTTAACAAAGGTTTAATAAAAACTCCAGATTCCATAAAAATAGATGGAGTAAATTCAGGGTTAACAAGCGAAATGACTATACCATAACTACTCAGTTCATCTCACCCTATAACAGTGTAAAAGGCAGGGATTTATGTAATTAATTTTATTTTAAAGCATAAGTACCAAAATGATCTTTTGCCTCAGAGCCCTGCTCGCCATAAAGCTTCTCCCTTATCCTTAGCGCACAGCAAAGGGAACGACACAGCGATGTGAACAAATGCTGAAACATTCCTGAAATGATCTTTTTTTAATGAGTTTCGTCACGTTCGTAGGTTTACTTTGGTCTGACGAGCTTTCCGGCCAGGCTCGCAGCACAGCAGCTGCCGAGTGCCTCAGTAGATGGCACCCTCTCTCTGGCTGGAAAGGGAACCCGCGATCCCTCCCTGCTCCTTCCCACTCTCTCCAGGCGTGGAAAAAAGAACCGGCAAACCACCTCGGTAAGGCTGTCGGGAATTTTTCAGCCAAGGGGGTGCTCCCATGGCTGGTGATGAAGGAAGCGTCCCGCGGGTGATGTGTGAGCGCCGTGAGAAACCCTGACAAGGTCCACCATGAGTCAGTGGAGCTCCGTGGGGCTGCTCACTAGGCAGGAAGGCAATCAGAAGGATAAGACCTCACTTAGAAGCATCTTTGGGGCAGAAAATTATCTAATTATGGCCATAAAGCAGGCAGCACAGAGCTTAGCACAGGTTGGGGTATAACCCCAGCTGGCAGATAGGACCATGCAGCCACTTGCTCACTCTTCCTGGTGGGATGGGGGGCAGAATCTTAAAAGTGAGGAAAAACCTCATGGGTTGAGATAAAAATGAAATAAAGTTTAATGGGTTGAGCAAAAGCAAAGCCAAACAAGGAATCCATTCCCTGCTCCCCATGGCAGGTGGGGACTCATCCGTCCCCAGGAAAGCTGGGCTCCATCATGGAATGGTGACTTGGGAAGACAAACACCATCACTCCCAATGTCCCCCCGCTTCCTTCTTCTCCCCCAGCTTTATACCCTGAGCATGATGTCCCATGGCATGGAATGCCCCTGTGGTGAGTTGGGGTCCCAGCTGTATCGCCTCCCAGCCCCTTATGCCCCCCAGCCCATTGCAAGGGAAGTCTTCTACTGGCCACTGGGTAACCAAAGATTTGAAATTAGAATGTCTCACAGCAAAGACTTTTTTTTTAGAAATAAAATAGATGTTCAATTTGTTATCATCTGGTTTGGCTGGTTTTATCGCACTCTACATGTACCCGTCACAGGTTTTTTATGTGGGACACTACATGGCTAATGCCTTCCTGACGGAGGTATGTAAAATAATCAATAGTTTGTGATCATCTGGTTTTGGTAATAAGTGCCATGACAGGTTATATGTAAGGTGAGCACATTTTAAAAATAAAAAAAAGGGGCACTTTTGTGGCAGTATTTTCTACAGTCATGAAATACTCGAGTGCTCTGTATTCTGGCGTCTTTCTTTGATCTGCTCTGCCTGGGTCAGAAAAGCTTCACCTGGAGCAGATCAAAGGAAGCCTGAGCAAAGCCTCTTCCTCCTGAACCTCTCTCTCCTTCCCTTTCCCTCATCTCTGTGGTGCTGGAAAGCACAAAAAGAAGGGAAATCCAAGGATTCCTCCCCCACTGGCCACATCTCCTCTAATCTCCAGTGAAGAACTTTGAGAGGAGAGGACCATCAGGCCCCCAGGCTCGCTCCCATCGCAGGTTGTGATGGGCTCATGGTGCCAAGGAACACACGCTCCATGTGCTGAGCGTTCTGCATCGTTAGTGACACTTTGATGAACTCCAGAAGAGCAATTAAGTTGGGTGGGACCACTCACAGGCATGAAACTGCCCACAGGAAACCATTGGTGGGAAACAGGAATATGACAAAGGTACAGCTGATGGGAACATGGGGCAAAAAGAAGGGATGGGGGTGGGGGGGTTGCCATCATTTAAAAAAACCCCAAAACCTCAAAAAAAAAAAAGAAATTATAGGAGTGAAAAAGTGAAGCTTGAAATTTTAAACAATTTGAAAGGCCTCAAATATCAGACCATCTTGAAAACTCTAAACTTGTGTTTAGGAAATAGACCGTGATACCTGGTTGTTTTAGGAAAAAGAAAAAAAAAGAAAAAAAAAAAGAAAAATGTAATGAATAAAATACTATGAATTTTCCCAATGAAATGATGAAACTGCCTAAGTGACCGTAAAGATTTTCTAGAAGAAATGTTCTAGAGAAATCAAATTAAATAATTTTTGGAAAGGAGATGGGAATACAAATATCTTCGAGGAGAAGAAATTTTCTTTCAGTGATTATTACAAGAAAAGGGCTAGAAGGCAATAGATTTGCTAAAAAATATCCTTTGTAGAAAATATGTTAAATAATATGTTAAAATGTGAAAAAACAACCATGCTGACATATTTCTATATTTGCTAATTTAACTGCCAAATAAAACACAAGTTTATTCAAATGAAAAAAAAAATGCAATACTATCATGGTGCTTCTGATCCATGAAAAACATAGAAAACTTTGTAAAATTAGTTTAAAATGGCTCTGCTGCGGTCAGTTGTCTGACAGTGGGACTGCTGGTGATAGATACCAGGTACCTCCCGCTGACGTTTCCCCAGCTCCCAGGGAGCATCCGAGCGATGAGGGGCAGGTTCGGCCACGGGACCAGCAGCGACGCCGTGAACTGGGAGAGAGGGGAATCATTGGCAGGAATGGGACCTGGGAAAAGGTTTGCCACAGCTCCAGGGAGGGGAATTAAGAGTCATTTAGATATGGTGCTGGGGGATATGGTGTAGGGGAGAACTTTGTGGAGTAGGGTTGATGGTTGCACTTGATGATCCCAAGGGCCTTTTCCAACCTGAACAATTCTATGATTCTATGAATGGCAGCGAAACGGACCTTGCTTTAGCTCAGTGGTGAAGGTTGGCTGATTTCATACTAGCACTTGGTTGCATTTCTGGGCATCATCTGCAAAGGATCCTCCAATAGTAATGCCCGAAGGATGTGTAGGCAATGCTCCACATAGCAACCTTTCAATACCTGAAGGGTGCCTATAGAAGAGCTGGAGAAGGACTCTTTGACAGGAAGTGTAATGATAGGACAAGGGGAAATGGTTTCAAATTGGAAGAAAAAAGATTCAGATTAGATATCAGGAAGAAATTTTTTACTATGAGGGTGGTGAGACACTGGAACAGGTTGCCCAGGGAGGTTGTGGATGCCCCATCCCTGGAAGTGTTCAAGGCCAGGCTGGATGGGGCCTTGAGCAACCTGGTCTGGTGGGAGGTGTCCCTGCCCATGGCAGGGGGGTTGGAACTAGATGATCTTTGAGGTCCCTTCCAACCCTAACCATTCTATGATTCTATGATTCTATGATATGTATGAATCATATAAAACACTGATTTAAAGTTAATTTGTCTTTCTTGTACATTATATTTTAAACTTCATAATGCATACACATTTTAGGAATCCTTCCAGCGTTATGCATTGAAGTCACTGGACCAAGCTTTGCTCCCGTTTGTACTGGTGTAAATCCTAGGAAGATCCATCGTGGCCAAACCCACAATTTGGTACATCCTACTTCATGATTTGTTTGATCCTAACAGATATGGTGACATTAAGCCTCTTTAAGCTTGGAGTTTTGAAACATCTGTCAGGAACACACAAATTGCAAGAATAGGAGTGAAATTGTGTGCTCCATAGCGATATAAAAGCCATTCCCAGATGTTTCTTTTTAAAAATAACATGGACATCTCCGACTTAGATGCATTTCAAAGCCAGCAGACCAGGCAGGTGGTACTTGGGCTGCTGTTCTTACTTTTTGCGAATGGAAGTCCCTAGGACTCGCTAGTTCAATGGTAACTGTTTTTCTCTAGGCCAAGAATAGTTCTTTTTCTCTAGTAGTCATTGTAAAGGGCATAAACTGCCATATTTCCTGTAATAAATTTATTAAACAATATTGTGACATCTATGGAAAACATACCACTGACATGAAATTTAATTTCCATGTGAGAAATAATATTTATAACAAGGTATGAATAGATTGTTTTGATTTTGAGTAAAAACCTATTGAGACAGAGACAGAGTGCTCTATAATGATGACTCAAAATCATTTCCACAGCAATAATTTTGTTACAAATCTATTTTTCACTCATTTCCTATCCTGAAATGCAAAGTTTGCTGCTCCACTTGCTTTTTACAGTTCAAGAATGATTTCATCTGCTCTAATGACACTATTTAAAGGCCCCAGGAAGATCTGGCTTACCACCAGTATTAATATCCATTGCCTAAGTATGACATAGAGATAGCAGATGTCCAAACACTCTTAAAACATATTCCTTAACTATATGAGAATATTCCTTAATTATATGTTAATTTATTTTATTAAATTAAAATTTATATATGCACAATGGGATATTGTGAGATAACTTGTGATTTTGGTGTTACCTCAGGACCATAAAACTCCACAAATTTCTGTCTCATTTATATGCAATTATTATATAATAGATAATATATATATAATATAACTTATATGTAATTTTCTGTTCTTATTGCACCGAGCAGCCAGCACGTAAAACAGTCGAGCATTACAGAGGAAAGGGGTGCGATCCAGATGACCTCCCTGCCAGGGAAGACTCTCATCCTGGTCCATGGTTATGGTCCTTCTTGCTCTCTTTGATTTCATCAATTATGCAGTTCTAGGTCTGTGGTGGTCCAAGCTCACCTGGAAATTATGGGGCTGCTCTCCTGGCAAAAGAGAGATGGGGGCTTGAACCTTCTCAGGCTTGGGACTGATCGTGACTCAACTCTGCCTCTTGGCAAGGGCTTGCATCCCTCAGCTGAAGCTATCAAAAGGGTTTGGGTACCATCTTTGACCCTTGCTCATGGTGGCTCAGTTTTCTAAACTTAAATGGTTGACAAGTAAAGACATATAGAGAACACAAAAGAAATAACTTCTTCCAGAAGCTGAAAAACAAACCACTTTTTGGTCCTTTCCCTTTTCAGGGATCTGAGGACATGCTTATGAAGCCTGCATGTGTTTTCTGAGAAGAAAACCTCATAGATTATTTTTGCAGTTCCTCTAGGCTGCTAACTGGCACATCACCAGGCAACTAAAGTCGTGCTGTGTTGTTTTCCGATGTTAAAGCAATTGGTATAGTCCAACGGCACTGCAACAATTCAGACACTTGGTTGGGCTCTGGAGGCCCCAACATCAGAAGGACATGGACCCGTTGGAGCGGAATCTACGGAGATGCTGGGAGGGCTGGAACCCCTCTGCTGGGAGGGCTGGAACCCCTCTGCTGGGAGGACAGGCTGAGAGAGTTGGGGGGGTTCAGCCTGGAGAAGAGAAGGCTCCGGGGAGACCTCAGAGCCCCTTCCAGTCCCTCAAGGGGCTCCAGGAGAGATGGGGAGGGACTCTGGATCAGGGAGGGGAGCCATAGGATGAGGGGGAAGGGTTTGACACTGAAAGAGGGGAGATGGAGCTGAGATGTGGGGAAGAACTTGTTTGGTGTGAGGGTGGTGAGAGCCTGGCCCAGGTTTCCCAGAGAAGCTGTGGCTGCCCCATCCCTGGAGGGGTTCAAGGGTGGGTTGGAGGGGGCTTGGAGCAACCTGGTCTGGTCGGAAATGTCCCTGCCCAGGCCAGGGGGATGGAATGAAAGGATTTTTAAGGTGCCTTCCAACCCAAACCATTCTACGACTCTATCTCTGGGTTCAGAGCCTGAGGAGGGCTCACTTGGGACTTCCTGTTTTGTGGCCGCCTGATGGGACGGGGCGATTGCGGGCTCCCAGCGGGTCCAACCTGAACAACTCAGGAGCCCAGAGGCTGCCTTTGGTTCCTGGCGTGGGTCTAGCGCTGCCATTGTGTATTATACAATAAACTGTTTACATAGCAGCCTTTTGTTACAGGTTTTAAATCTTCGCAGGCTGCCAGCGCGGGGCAGGGGCTGCCAGCTGGCAGACAGAGAGGTGCTTGTGCTCCGGCTGTTGGAGGTAATTAACAGCCCCAACTGTCAGAAGGTGACAGCCGGCAGAAAGTTCCTGCCCTGGGGTCACAGCTGGATTCCGGCAACTTGCTCCTTGATTTACCAGTAAAACTAATAACGTAAGTAATATCGGTATTAAATTATCAAACAAGGGGGACTGAGCCCACGTTATATTTTCTGTTCCCCAAATTAACTGGCGAGGAAAATTAGCACTGATATTTTGGAGCAAATATGTAAGATTAACTCACTTTCAGGCGAAAAAAAAAAAAATCCCCAAAAACTTGTCCACTAAAAATTTGGTAGACATAAATATTGGGATGGTTGCAGACCATAACACTGTTGGGTTAACACTTTCATGAAATTGTAGAAAATTAAACTAATATCCAGAATTAATAATCTGGGTAATGATTATCAACCACAAACTTTCAATTTAAGTGCCATACTCAAAATGTCACGTTAGATTTACATTTGCTGCAAATAATTGGCTATGAATGGAAATTGCTAATTTTGCTGAAATAATTACTTATTTCTTTTATAAATTACTTATTTCTTTTATAAAAAATGTTACTAATTCATCAGAGCATTGAAGCATGTGCTTAGCTTCAATCTTAACCGAGGGCATAAATACAGTGGGGCCAGCAAGTTATTATCATTAAATGCTTCTTTTTGTTTTAACTGGAAGCCAAAATACTAATTCTTAGGGCTTTTAGTCCATGGCAGTAAAAATGCTACAAATTTGGTCAGTTGAATGTTAGGGCACAATTGATGCTACTATTTGTGGATCTTTGTCCTTTTAAATTACAGTATCTGGTGACAATGACACTCTGTATTCTGACTTCTTTCCCTGGCCTGTGTCCGAACAAGAAACCCCGACTCCACTGGACCCACGGGGCTCCTGAGCAGAAGCTCTTAGCGAGAGTCACAGGTTTTGCCCTACGTAACCTCCAACCTTTTTTTTAGAAGTGACAAACATCACAGGAATGTCTTGTAGAAGTTATAATTTGATAACATGCATTTCTAAATTTCTCCATTTAACCTCTTACCCAATGTGCCAGGGCTTTCAGTTTTGGGGAGCAAAGACGGTGGAGAACAAGAGGCTCAAAGCCAGAAACCATTGAATTATGAAGAAACCAAAACAGAGTTGTTAAAAAATACTATAGAACTAATTTAAATGGAGGGAGTTTGGCAATGATTTTCTTGAAAAAAATGTTTTTTGGCCAAGAGGCTACTCTTTTTGCAGAAAACAATTCCTTTCATTTTGACCAACCTATATGAGCAAAGGATTTCTTTTTATATCAGTGTGCCTTTTATCTTTGTGATATCGTACAGCTCTCTCCACCTACTGTAAGGCGCTGCAAATTGGCTTGTGGGAAGCTGCAACGATTGATGTTGGTTGAACATTTGGCTGAGATGTCAATTTGTAAAGAACTGTCAGTCACAGGAAATAAAAACAGCTGTATATGTGCTCTTACAGCGGTTTAGTCTGTGGTCCCAGAAAAGTTTAAGATATAGTCCTATGTCCTTGAGTGATAACCAGCAAAGCAGCATGGTGATATTTTCCCACAGTACCTTCACACATACACATTTGACAACTAACTCCTAGTTGTGCTATCCCTTTCTACCCAAACTTTGATGTGTGAGTAATGATGAATTAAGCTCTTCATCTTTATCAAGGGCTTTGATATGCAAGAGAAGTAAGTAATACTAATAAGTTTCCAAAATCATAAGCATTCTAGGTAGCGACGGTCAATCAGAAACAAGCAGAAACATCAGAAACACCCAGAAATGCTGGAAGATATCATTCATTAGAGTAGACCAAAGGAGAAGCTAAAGCACCACTTGAGCTTGCCTTGTATCTGTGTGTCTAAACTGTGAGTCTGTTGTGCTCTGGGGTCCTCTGGAGTCCTCCAGAGTTCTCCTTCACTGTACAGACTGGAAAGCACAACATCTCCCTCATTGCCTGGGTGGGTTTCCTGGTGCTTGCTCAGGTCATCTTCCAGTCTGAGGTCTGGTCATTGTCACCACTCACATCCCAGCCCAGGAATGGGGGTGGGCACCTGGACCCCACCCCAGCCTTCAAGGTGTCTTAGAAAGCTCCTGAACGTGTGCTGGAATCCAAGCAAACATACATGCTCCATGGGCAGTTACCCATCCTCAGTGCATGAGTTTCCTCCACGTTTCTCTTAACTTCCAGGAGGATAGGGAACGGGGAAGGATTTTGCGACATTTCAGCATTCAGCACATTGCCCTTTTTCAGAAAGCACATGCTGGTGTGGGTCAGCCCTGAATTCTCAGGGCCATTGAAGGATCCCTCTTGCAAGTTTTACTAGCATTTATAACCATGTCATGTTTCAATACAATTTTTTTAAGACCTGATTCCACACCCTTTTAACTTAATGAGAGATTTCCCATTGATAGTAACAGCAACAAGACCAAACCTTAAGGGAATATTAACCAGCCAAAAGAAAAATTCAATCTGGGCAATGTGAGCTCATAAAGAAGTTCTCAGCCCATGTGTTCATCCATATTACAGAACTTTGAGCAAAACTGTTGGGCAACTTTCACTTCCAGCTTTGTAACCCAGGCTGTGTGGTGTACTTCAAGGAGAAGGGTAATTATGAAAAAAAAAAAAAAAAGGAATAAAAGTAAGGATTTCAAAATTAAATTTAAAAAAAATAAATAAAGTACAGAGAACAATAGTTATAAAGTCTGAATAGACCGTAATTCCCTTTCAGATGGAGAAAAAAACTTTATCCTAGGAGTGCAACCTTCAGTCCACACAGGAGCCTTTACAGAGAGACACAGAGTAACCCAGGAATAGCAACAGAAGAGACACATACAAGAAACCAGTAAATAGATGTAAGAGGCCGTTTTTTAGTTCATTCAAACTAAAAAGCTCAAAACAGAAAATCATTAAAGTTTGGTTATAAAAAACTACTTCAAATAGATCAGTAATACCCAGACTCTGAAGTTTTCCACCATCTTCCATCCATGCAGAGATTCCTCTTATTTAAGTTCAAGCTTTACTTTCTAAATTGTCCTAATCCAATTTTTTTTTTTTTTTTTTTAATTTTCAAAAGTAATCTGTGATTAGCATTGACAACAGCAGGGTAAAACCTCAGGTTGTAGTAAATTATACAGGACTTCATATAGATATTTAAGTGTTGGAGCAATCCTAGAATCATCAGAAATTAGAAAGACTCTGCACAAGTCAAGGCTCTGGAGCACCAGGAAGAGACAATCTGGGTGCTTACTCCCAAAAGCAGGGAAAGGGAGAGCCAAGGAACCACTGAAAAGTTAGCCTGACTTCAGACCATTGAAAAATAAACAACACATCTATTTCTAAGAACTTAAAAGATTAAGCTGTAATAAGTAAGAGCCAAAAATTATGTACTTATCTTCACTTCATTAAAATAGTCATTATGTTTTGCATACATATTAACTTTATTGAAAAAAAAAAAAAGAAACAACAAACAAAACAGGAAAATAACTTTTCTACCTGACACTACTGTGATGAGGGTGCAGAAGAGACTGGAAAACAGCATGTTTAAAGGCTCTATCTACTGAAATCTGTCTTGAGCCTGTTAGTGTGCAGTCATTTCATTAATTCCCTGGGTGGTCCAACAGGCAGTGAGTTTATTAAATTCTTATATGATACCAAGCTGGGAGGAGCGCAAGCATTTTGGAGGAGAAGGTTAGAATTCAAAATAAGCAAGACAAATGGGAGAAAGAGGCTGTAATAAAAAGAAAGCAATCCAATCAAGGCAAATAAAACATGTAAGTAGGAAGAATCAGCCTCACAAATACCGTATGAGGAACGACCTGTGCCTAGATAGCAGTCCTACACAGGAGAAGCTGGATGTTGTAGTGTACCACACGAGTCAAAAGCATCTTAACGTTTCAATAAAGCAAGTATCACAATGGGGAGTATAAACACAAGAGCTGTACGTGGAGCACCCGGGTTTGCATTGGCTCTGGCAAGATTGGACAAGGTTCAGTACAGATCAAAAAAAGATTATCAGAGGTCAAGAAAATGTGGATTTCAAGGAACAAGGGCTACAGTGGATTATTTTAGAGAAGAAAAGACTAAGAAGAGACGTGGCATAACCATGTAAAAGTCTACTGCAAAGAAAAAAGATATTAAATTACTTTCTATGTCTGCTATAGGAAGGGAATGAAGTAGTGGGGTTAATTTGCAACAAGGGTATTTGGGTTGGAATTTTCCCCCTGTTATGTCTCCATAAGGGTGCTGGAGTAAGCAGGGAAATAGATTACATGAGGAGGTTGTGGGATCTCCATGTCTGGAGTTTTAAAAGGATGGGTTAGGCCAGCTTTCTGTCAGGAATTGTTTAATTCTAGTTTAGTTTTAGGAATAATTCAGAGCCCAGACTAGAGGACCTCTGAGGGTCTCTCCCAGCTTCACATTTTCTGACAGTGTGCCTGTTACCTGAAGTGTTGAGTATTTCTGGTGAGATGCAAAATTTACTGTGCAGATTTCCAAAGAAAACACTCAGTCACGTGAATTCCTACCGGAATTGCGAGAACCATGTGAGAGTAAATTATGCACAGTCCTGGATTGCTCATCCAGAGACTTTGAAGCCTGTACGATGTGAAAAAAGGCAGCCAGAACAAATTTATGGGGCCAAGTCATAACCCCATCACAGTCAGGAGCAAAACTCGCATTGATTTCAGAGGGAACAAGACTTGGATAGTCTTTTTCTTTTTTTTTTTTTCTTTTTTTTTTTTTTTTTGAAGATCTGGCATTAAATAATGCAAAATACACCACATTGCTATTAAACTGACATACGTACACATAAATATTCCACATCAATATCTTGTTGTCAGATAGTCATTGGGTACAATTCAATTCAATGTGGCCGGTTTAACAAAACAAAAGGCTATTGGTCAAGTAAACCTATCTGCAAGAAATGTCTATGAAGAAGTCCAAAATCTGAATTCCCTCTCCCCTCTATTTCTTTACAAATTTGTATAAATGAGGAAATAGCGCCAAAGACCTATTAGTAATAGTTATTTCCTAATTGCAGTGGGAAGCATCCTGCATGTTTAAATAAATATTGTTAACTCTGACCTCTTGGTTTCCCAGGGCTGATAAGGCAATTGTTTGACCTATATGAAGCACATACAGTATGCATGGACTGAAAGCAGCAGGAAAACAGGAAACAATAAATCAGAAATTAGAGCACTGATTGTTGCAGCTAATTACATCAGACTTCTGCTTAATTTCTCACTCTGTCATTCTAACCTGATTTTCTTGCCAACAGACTTTGCAAATTGCTGGTGTCACGTATGTACAGCAAATAATAATCTTTAGTTACTATGATTGACAAATGAATGGGAAGGGGAACGTAGTTTATTATGGAAGAATGAACCATGACACACACCAGATACCTGCTCAGATGCTCTTTTAATTCACTTACCTAGATATGCTGCATGATACGTTTTGCCAGGACCGCAGGTTTTGGCATCACAACAGCCTAATTGAGTTTGTGGCATGGTTTGATAATGCTGGACAAAGAAGGAAAAATGAGGCTACAGAAGGAGAAAAATGGCATAGATTGATTTCCACAGCAAGAGAGATGAAGTGGTACCTAGAAAATTTAAATCAATTCTGAAAATAATATGCTTAGAATTAGGCAAATCAATCAGCATGTTGTTTAATCTTGACGTTATTGTCCTCTTACCACACATCAGATAATCTGGTGTCCTCATTATTGTCTCTTTTTATGTTATTCCACTTTCAAACTATCTTTCTTGGTCCTGTTTCATCGCTGCCACCAGCATCCTCAGCTGGCACAAATTAGCACAGCTTCCTTGAAGTCAGCAGAGCTGCATCAGACATTTTACAGTAGCTGGGAGTCTTTGGTAGAAAAAAAAAAATTAATTTTTTAGTGCCTACATGACAAATTGTCCCTTCTGATCCAAGTAAAAGTCATCAGCACTCTTCTTAACACACTGTCTTTCTGTAAGGTGGATGCTTTTCTTCAGACCAGCAGGTTGGTGACGTGGTTTTGAGAGGCCAGGCCACTCTGTGGCACGCACACGCGGTCGATGATGGAGAGAGATGCAGCTTTCTCTTTCCTTGGTGTCTGTTCGACTCTCATCAGCAAGAAGTGAAAGCTGGTAGAGTCAAACAGACTGGAGAAGTACCAGAAGGATTAATATCATATCATCATTGCCTTTAGCAGGCTGTACCTTGTGTTTTATGCATTCTGCAACTGCCCATATGATTTAGCAAAGCAACATCTTGGAAAAAAAAAACAACAACCTCCAGCCCAATGTAGTATTTTATTCATGTGGTATATCCATATATCATATCCCTCTAGTGTTATTTTGAATATTTTCTCCACAGCTGTTGTCATGTCTGCTTCATTCTTTTCCTTTGGGATTTTTATTTGTAGAGTCATATAATTCTCCTCCCTCCCAAATTTCCTATACTACAGCAGTGGTGATGCTGTAGCGGCCTCTTTAGGAGTCAATTTCTGGGCAATTACACATTCATTAATCGTTACATACCACTTCATGTGTTTCTATCTGCAGTTACAGATTTCAATGTTCAAGCTGAGTTTTGAGTTCTATTAAATAGTAGTAATTTGTAATCCTCAAATCTTTATTCTTCCAAAGGAGAATCTATTTATTTAGATTTTTCTGCCTACCCTCCAACTCAGCAGTTTATTTAGATCACTGTTTTATTGGAGCTGCTTCATTTCCTCTGTCCCTCTGCCTCATTTCTACTTTTTGTATGGGTAGGTTGACACTCACTGAAAACTGGAAAGAAAAATCAAATATTATCTCTGAGATACTGACAGTGAGTTATGTATGATATTTAATAGATGTTAAACCTTATTGGCAGGACTTTTGCTTTACATGTACCAATAAGACAACGGTCTTCCTACAGCCCCAAAGCTGCTGCCTTATCACCACAGATAAAGCCGTGGCACCACAGCCCAGCCCAGTTTGCTGTTGGCCACGCGGGCCACATCACAGCTCTTTGGGATGCTGGGGAGCCGGCTGGGAATGTCAAGGTACCCATGGCTCTTCCAGCAGTGCCAGCACCAACCCAGGGACCTGCTCCAGCCAGGAGCCCAACCACCCCAGGAGGTACCAACAGTGTCGAAACATCCTTGTAAAAATTCCAGTTACTTTCTGATTTCCCTCCCGTTATCTGGTTGAATTCCTGCCTAGTTTTGGAGGCAGCCGGTTCATCCATCTCCATATAGAAGACAAGCCCAGCCTTGTTTGTGGCATTGTTATCAAAGACTAATGCATGGATAAAGCAAACAAACAAACCCTAATCCAGAGCTATTTTAACTGCAGCATCAGAGCTTGGCAACCTGCTGATTCTCTCTCCCCGTGCCGGACAGATAATGGGACTATTGAGGGATTTGAAGTGGGTTCTTAAAACTCCATGATACAGCCAAGCTTTTATTTTGCTAGTGGGTAGGTCCTCTCTGCACGTTCTGCTGGGTCCTTGGTGAAGAACCTTTAAGTACAGCACAATCCTTTTTGATATTTTGACATCAAAGGAAGATACAGAGTGACCAAACTTCGAGAAAATAGAGAACCTTACTATAATGAAGTGTCATTGAATAGTTTAAGATATAAATAAGGGAAAAGCCTTTAAACTAACTACACAGAAGTACGGACACCACACACCTATCGTTACCTTTCTCTAGAGTAAAATAAACCTGCAAAATACAGCAGGAAGACACTGCATTATTTTTCCTCATTGCCATAAGAACAGTTTTCTTTTGAAAACAGATTTGGGAACACCCGAGTTGCTTTTCAAAGCTCAAAAAACGAATGGAAACTGAGGAACTCATCCTTTGCTGTATTTTTCTGTTTGCTGTATGCTGATTCCCACCTGTTTGCCTCTTACTATAGAGTTTGACCTTTAACATTAACATTAACACAAAAGCCTGAAGCCTGCCCCTCCACATCGGGCTCTGAACAGGAGTCCTATAACTAGACCACCCCTTCACAGGTAAGAGGAGCCATTAAACCCTGTGAATTTTCACAGTGGATAAGCCCTGCATTAATTTGACCCAGGTGCCCGTCTCACGCCGTGCATGGGAATGTTCCCCGTGTCCCCTCGGCTCTTTCTCCCGTGGTGGTCCAGCCCCAGCGCTCTCCGGACCCTAATCGAAACCATGCGAGAGCACCAGCTGGCGCGGGACTTTGCAGACAGATTTTTTTGTTACGCCATTTGTGTCACTTTGATGTGTTCTTTCGCTTTGCATACGACTACACGAAGAAGCAGGAGGAAAACACGAAGAGCCATGTGCCGGAATTAAGTTACAAATGTCGGCCTCTTATTCAATTTTTCCAACACAAGCCCCTTGATTCGATACCACCCAAGCAAAGGGAAGTGTCGTTATGAGCAGTGCACACATTTCAGGGCAAATCTGCCCTCGTTTGCACCTATGCAACCGTGGTAGCTTTGGGTAGATGTAAAGAGGTCTAAATCTGTCCCATTAGTCTTTATTTGCATGTTAGACACTTAGGTTAATTTATCCTCTACTTTAAAGACAAGTAGATGGCCATTAGCAGCTAAGAAATTAAGTCAATATGTGCATGGATGTGGGAAACCTGAGTTATTCTACCAAAAGGTGCCCATAATATACAATATTTTATAAAAATCTCCATTATTTCAGCACCTCTTACTAGGCTAGAATACCAAGACCCCATGGCAGGGGGGTTGGAACTAGATGATCTTTGAGGTCCCTTCCAACCGTAACCATTCTATGATTCTAAGACAAGCAATCTTGTTCTTAATTAATGGCTCAAAATGTGAGTTGCCCCACATACCCCCAACCCGTACAACCCAAGAACATGCCTAAAATTAATCATGGCTAAAATGCAATAGGCAACTAAAAGGCACTCTTACATCCCCATTGGAGGCACAACAATATATTGGCAAGATCAAGAGATGTAACAGTGCGGGCAGCAAAATTTTTCAAAAAGGCAAGATGGATCTTCAAGGACTGATTATCAGCTGGCAGCAGCAGAGATTGGCAAGTAATAGAATTAGGCTGGTTTGAAACATCTATAACTGAATTGGGCCCTGGATAATCGGAAAGTTGGCATGGCACAGACCAGTTTTGCCTGTAGGAATAAGCCAGTGAAAATCCAGGGATCCATCTGGAGACTCATGTTGTGAGTGAGATGAGAGTCAGACCATGCCAGAAAACCGTAATTAGACATAAACTGAAAGAAAAAAACCACAACAATATTTTGAAGCATCTAAAGCTGAGCTTACCACATCTGTCAGGTGCGCAACTAAAAGGCTGCTTATGTCCATTGGCAAAATAATGCATAATTCTGGAGTTGTCTTAGGACTGCCTGTAGGTCCTGTGAAGGTGTAACGCATACCATCGAGACTCACATTTTGAGTTAAGTTTGTCACTGTACTAACATGAAAAGAAATGGTACAGCTCAGAATTATTCAAAAACATGAACAGAACTACCTCAGTTATCACAAATTCAGGCTGAGTGTAAGAATTGTAAAATTTAACCACCAATTTTAAACACAAAGCTAGTAATCAAGCAGTGGGTTACATTTCACTTAGACCAACTAATGATGAAAGCTGCAATTGCCTTCAGACTATTACGTCTTTATTCATCACAATAAAATGTATAAAAATATTTACAAACAATGGAAAGAGCCAAGGAGTCCAAATGGATTCAGGTACTTCACAGCTCAGCCTCTGACTTCACAGATTTCTTCAGTCCTATCTTTAAGCTGTTCTCAGGAGCCACTTTTTCAGGAAATATTTCAGGAAATTAATGGTTTATTTACATATTCTGGAGTTTCTTATAATTCAACCTATTGTGAAGGAAAAACCAATCTTTCCTACCTGGTCTGAAATGCTAGTTCCTGGAAAGATTTGTATTCCAAATTTATACCATCCCTTAAGTGAGATGCCTCATCCTGCCTTCAAGATAAGATTCCAGGCATTGCTCAGATACTTGGGTATAATTTATTGTAGCCACACAAAAGTCAGATCTAAATCCTTTTGGACCATGATGCCACAAACCAGCAGTTCAAAGTTCAAAGAGGGAGGCCGACAGATGCAATTAAGTTATCACTGTTGGGATAACTGTAACCCTTGCTGTGCTTTTAGCGCTTCTGGGATCCTGAAGATTGTGAAATGGTAAAAAAAAGAAGGAAAAAAAAAAAAAAAAGAGAGCATTCTCCTCAACACTACCTGTGTTTTCATTGCATAAATCACAGCAGTTGGAGTAAAATACATCCAGTGAATGATTTCCTGCCACTAAGGAAAAAAAAATCCAAAATCTTGTTTCCTGATGACTACAAACTTCTCTTGACAAACCTTCAGTGCCAAATGTGGTTTCCATTTACTGTTTTGGGATTTATTTGTCTATGCCAAAGTTCAGGTGTGCCAGCTCTTTGTAATAAGCCATTTGGATGAAAGCTTGGCTAGCTCAAAGGATTCTGATGTATTTTATTGCTGCCTTTTAAGATTATTGTTCAGAAATACCAACTCTAATTTTGAAATCAATTAGCCATGCAGTCTGATGAGGTGTTGGCCCAGCTCAGGTTCACACCCGCTGTCCGCAGATTATTGTTAAGTTGAGTCAGGTCCTTAGTGCCGCTCTGCGTTGCCGGCATCTGGCGTACACATGTTTGATGTCCTCGCAAAATGACGCTGATGGCTTAAATGGCAAGACTCTAATGAAGAAAGCCTAGCAAGTTTGCTGCCGTTTGCCAGCAAAACATGACTTTTACAGGGCTATGTAAAAGTCTTTTTTTCCCCCTCGTTTAACTCTTCCATGTCAAGAGAATATAAATCTTCCCCCCGGAGAGTGGAGATTCAGCAACAGTGATGAGAAGGGGACTTGAGGGTCCGCTATCGGATTGTAGATGGAAAATCCCCCTGGCTCCTGCACCTTCCTGGCACCTGCGTGGCCACAGAGCCATGTGTTGGGAAGCACTGGCTCCAGAGGGACAGGAACCTGCCCGCACCACCTATCACCTCCCCAGAGGGCAACCACGCTGAGAGCCAAGGAGACAGGTCAGGGAGAGGGAGGTAAATGAAACCATAATCTCAAACTGTCTACACAATGTCTCGTGGCAATCGAAACAGAGGATGAACGTATAAGGTTATTTTCCATGACAACTTTGTAGCCAAGGAAGTTTTTCCGCAGTTTTTCCAGTTTTGTGCACGAGATCTAATAATGTGACCTCAGAGACACAAATACAAACTGAAAAAAACCAAACAACCCAGCTCTGATTTGCTCCTTTCACGTGTACAAGAGAATTAAGTACTTATTCCCTTAGATTAAGGCTCCTCTGAAAATCAGTTTTTCCTTCTTTTAATAAAAAATTATAGCACCAGATTCACCAGGATGAGCAGCTGACTGTCAACGATACCAGCCATACCAGAGGAAGAGTAATAGCAGGGATGTGCGATGAGTTATCCGTATCCATTATCATGCCAGTCTATCTCAAATGATAGATGCTAAACCACCGGTCTAATCATCTCAAAAGAATTTACAAGTATTGCATTGTGGCTCCAGAGTTGGAATCATTTATCAAAATCAGCCTTCCATTCAACCCATCTGCAACATTTTGGAGAATGTTAAATACACGCAGCCTGAATTTGAGCCAACTTACTTTTTTTTTTTTTCAAAGCCAAAAGCATTTTATTTTTTGCTTACATTAACTGTCATGGTCACAGGGTTATTTAGAACCACTGTCCTCTGCTAAATAGAATAAAAGAGGTAAATAAAAACAATCAAATAACTCAGAACAATCAGGTATGAAAATGTAGTTCTTATCTGGTCTAGGAAAAGAATGTAACAACTGAATTCTCTCTATATAAATACATGTATATAAATATATACATAATAAAAGTAGCCGAGGCCTCTGACTGACCTGCAGACCCACAATTAACTCAGCCTTTACATTAGAGGTCAAGATCATAATTATAGAGTGGGTGGGTGTATTTTTCCTCTTCTGAGGGATTTTTTCAGCCTCATACAGTTTTGTACTCTTGTAGCTTGTTCTTCAGGATCAAGTCTGAGCAATGCCAATTTACAGCTCTAAAAACAACCACATTTTCAGTATTCTCCCAAGTTGTACTTTCATCCAATGATCTACTGTAACTGTATAAATACCACACTCCTGGTGTGGAAGGAAATATTATATGAGGCTATGCATTTTTACATTAATTGTCTACTGGTGCTCCTTTTACTCATATAAATGTGTGAATTATTATGCTGGTGGCTTCAGATAACACAGTGGGAAATGGTTAAACAGAGCATTATGTGTATCTCTTTCCTTTGCTGGCTTTTGATTTGGTAGGATACTCCTTCACTCTTGTAAAAAGAGAGCTCAGACTGCGTTCAAACAAAACTTTCAGGGTTTGAAAAGAGTAAGACTCGATCATCTAGTCCAAACCTGGTGCTCAAAGGTCATGAATATCGATATTTAACACACAGGAATTAGGTTCTTCTACAGTGTCCTCCCAAGAAAAATGCTAAAAAGAAGGGGCTTGACAAGAAGGAAATGGGGAAAAAGAAGGAAGCCCCAGCAGACTAAGAGGAAGACCTAGTCTGGAGGGCTGGATGGAGTAAAAATCAGGCATAACTGATGAGAATTTGTCTTTTCTTTAAATCCCTGACAATTAAGCATGTCAAGAGAGTCATGAACCCTGACAGAGTAACAGCCATTCAAAGTCGTCACAAAGGTCTGTATAGCCCTGTATCCCCCCACAACAGTGTTCAGGTAGGGGTATAAAAAACAAACACAGAACAATCTGAGACAACCTCTCAACTTCTAGCAATCACAGAACATTTTCCTACATGTTTAAGAGTCGCTGATGGATCTATCTTCCCAGAATGGGTTAAGTATTGTTTTAATCCAAATACTTGTCTATTTTTGCCTTCTGTAGCATTATGGGACCACCACCTCCCTACCATGGTACTCTGTGATCTCCACTTAGTTATGTTAAAAGTGATATTTGGTTATGTTAAAAAGACCTTATGTAGTCACTGCTTTCATGGGTTGAGTTCCTGTGTGAAGAAAAAGTAAATAGACATTTTATATTCACCTCTTCCATATAATTCTTGATTTTGTAGTACCTCCTCTGTACAGATGGTTGTCCTTTTGGTCACTGTCCATACAGTAGTTATTCCATACCTCAAATTGTCCCTTCTCAGCCTTTCTTCTTCTTCTGGTTCTGTTTCACAATTGTGGTGATGGGATGAACAGGCTCTGTGCACCAGATTCTGGATTATTTTTTTTCATCCTGGATCTCAATGTTCTGGAAGCCAGAGCCTGCAGATCAAAAGTTGGGGATATCTTGCCTCCAGACCTGGCATCGCTCTGGATACTGTAAACAAATCACTCTTTCTTTAGCATCCTGGAAGGTATATTCAGGGAAATTATATTATCTAAAATCCCACAAAATTATAGGTGGCTGAAGGGAAAAAATGAAGTTCTGCCAAAATTCCATTTCATTTAAATGATTAATAAATATCATTTTCTTCGGGGCCAGAAAGAAAGGTGTGTACAGGGGAGCAGTTTGGCTGCTCCTGTGTCAACACTGGAATAATTTAGCAAGTTTGACCAGTTTCTGTTAAGTCTATCAAACATTGGCCTTTGCAATAAAGTTTATTAGGATGCTTTAATATTTTATTAGGAATATATCCCATTCAACAGTTTTTGGTCAGTTTACGTTTCATTTAAATCCACTTACTTTTCTGGTAGGCAGGCCTGGGTTCAGATGATACGTAGCACCAACATAACTAGCAGGATTATTGATTATTTGATGATAATATTAATGCCAGTAGTGCAGGGCAAATTGCTCTGGTCAAAACTGTTTGACATAACAGATATTATCCAATTACACAAGGCTGGAGAGTAAACTTTGGTAAAATTACAGAAAAACCCATTATGATATTTCCTCAGAAGCATTTTTATCCAGTTTGACATCTGAAAACCATACTTGGTCTCAGGCACATACCAGGGAGATCACCACCTGACTGCCTCTGTCAGGACTTATTGTTTGGCTCATTAATATTTGAAGCTTGAACTCTCTGAGCTTTAAAATATGTAATGTACTGTGCATATACCAGTGTACAGTAGCTTGGGGTAAATATTTCAGAGTATTCAAATGCCCTTCAGTGGGGAAAAAATGAAATTCATGTCATAGGTAATGAAAATAATTTCTTTATAGTGACAGGAATATAGGAAAGGCAGATTCTAGGAGCCTTGCCTGTCTATTTGCTGCTGATATTTGGATGGGGATATGCTGGGGAGATGGAAGGCAATCTCTCAAAGGATTCATCCCATGCTTAGGGCTGAATCCAGTTTCTGGATGGCCGGTGAGGCAAAACATCACAGAGCAAGTAAGGAGCCTGGAATTGCTCTTTCGCCAGACCCCTGTTAATTCTGCTAGTCTGTAAAACTGGGTCTGAAGTTTGGGCCAGATCTCAGGGTAATCCTACTCTTGGCTACATAAATCTTGCTGTTTTTTTTTTATTATTATTTTCCCTGAGAATTTTTCTTCTATGGGCTGTTGGTTCCCTTATTTCTGCCCAGCTTTTTTGTCTCCGTTCTTATTCTTTCCTTCCTGGAATCTGGAATATCTCAAGCCCTGTGTAGCCAGGTTTGATTTCTCAGCTTGTCGCTTCCCAACCAAGTATGTTTTTCATGAGGAACGTGACATTTTCAACTAGAATATTATTATATTGATTTGGGTTTTTTTTTTTGCCTTTTGGTTTTTTGAAAGACTGAATGAACTGAAACACCCAGACACCACCCGGATGCATCTTGAAGTCTTCCTGAAATGCTCGTATTAGCCTCTTTCATAGTGGCTATTATCATTGATGTTACTGGGCTCCTAACCAGTAACACAGCAGAGGGTAGTAAAAAGTTCAATCTGCAAACCACTACCTCTTTCTTGAATTTTAGAGCTGCTTTGTAAATAACTAATTGGCTTCTAGGAAAACTTGACCTGACTTCAGCTAGTCTGTCTGTGCAGCTCTTCAAGACCTGTGTGGCCCAAGAGATGGGCTATTTCTGCCTGAGTAGAATAATAAGATAAATACCAGGCAGTAGGCATTAAAAGGAGAAAAGCGTGTGAAAATTTAAAATGAAAATTTATTTATGGCACACCCTACATAAGCTTGACCTTACCCACTTTGTAATCATTTCCAAGCCCTCAATGACGTCAACCTGTGCAAGGTTGAGCCTCATAAAAATAGAAAATGTGAAGGTTATGTGGCAATACATTGACAAGCTTTAATGCCACCTCTTTCATAGCACACGGCCAATGTAGGTGCAGAACTGCCTGCTACTGGTGTGTGCTTACAAAAATGAGAGGGGAAAAAAAAAGGCAAAACTCTACAGGTACAGAACATAGGTCATGACACACACATTGAAAAGTCACGACCTTCAATATTAAGGCAACAATTCTGTCCTTCACTCTCTGTCTGTTATGCACAACAGCAGTGAGAGTAAGGACCGCTGTGTCACCATAAATTGAGAAGTCAGAGAGTTTTGTTGCTTTGCCCCAACCTTAATGTTACGCAAATGCTGTTTTGTCGCGCCTTTAATACAATAAAGGGCTAATTCCCCAGAAATCAAGGGTATAAGTCACGTAAATGAAAACTTGTAAATTATGTCAGTAATCCATAACTCATACAACTGATTTGGAAACCAGAGCCTTATGGTTCAGAAAGAAGTAATTGCTTTATTAACTCCCATTTATCAGTATAAAACCGGCTAACTTAACTGACTGACTGATTTATATATTGATACTTTAAATTTAGCTCAACATCCTAATTTAATAAGGGGATCACATATGGATGTTTAAAAATATATTACTTTCTAGTTGGTTGATACTCTAAGCATGCCCTTATTAAGACAGATTATCTCCTTTCCCTTGTTCTTTTAAGAGAAGGACAAAACAAATTATATATCTCATTCATTCTACCTGACAGAAAGGCCATGTTTCCATATAACCCCCTCTCTCGTAATATATTGAACGCACGGCTAACCACATCATTCATTCTCTTTTTAACATCCATGATGTCATAATCTTTTGCAGCAGTGAGGGTGTATTCCTGCCGGCAGACTTTGGGAAATCGCCACGGGGAGTCAGACTACCGAAGCAGAGTGGAGCAATAAATCTACCAGGTATAGCTGAAACAAGGGGCAGAAAGAAAACCGAGATGGATTTATACAGCTCTTACTCTGATTCTCCAATAAGTAAGGTCCTGTGTACCTTTATCTGATCCTGAATTCTATGTTAAGAACTGGAGGGCTCTCGGTAACTTCCCGTAAATAGTAAAAATCAGGGCAGGGGTGTTTTACTCACTTTAATTAAAATTATTGATATTGCCAACCATGCTAATATCCTTCTCAAGGGAGGGAGACAGGTTAGGGTGATAATGGGAAGAGTTTTTAGATATTGGTATTAAATAACCTGTAGCTGTAACAATCATAAATTATAGACAATGTCAATAAGATTATAAAGGGTCTATGATGTACAAGCCCATGATTTACTTTTAGGCTGGGTATAATAGCCTAAAAGTAAAAGTGTGGGCATTTAGTGCATTTAACTTTCAAAAATTAGTGCTCCTGTGAAATGGGGCATTATTAAGATGAGGCTGTGTGTGGATTAAAACAGATAGTTCTGCCCCAGTTTGCATTCTGATAATTTCTTCAGGTTTGTATCCATAGCAACTCAGACAATTGCCCGGCCAAATGGGGATTTCACTATTAATACCACGGCTGAAGGCTTCAGTACTATGTGGGATTCTGAGCACAGAATCAGCCAAACTCCAAATAATAGCAAAGTAGGTCTAATATCAGGTAACAATTTGTGCTAAATTATGGTTTGAAATATCCCATCTATATTTCATGCTATCATCCAACAAGCAATTTTTTTTTCCAGAACACCTCTTAAAAATTGTGGTTCTTGGTTAGGAAATCAAAACATTTTTATTTCAGCCCTTCATTCTAGTGAATTGAGCTCAAGATGCTTCCTGACTTCAAACCTTAATAGCAGATGATGAGAGCAATGGGAAAATTCACTTTCTGAAGT
The DNA here is from genome assembly GCA_003697955.1 of Calidris pygmaea. NCBI lineage: Eukaryota > Metazoa > Chordata > Aves > Charadriiformes > Scolopacidae > Calidris > Calidris pygmaea. The sequence goes on from QJSC01016004.1 coordinate 3,034,693, forward strand.
CCAGCCAAGGTCTAAAAGAAATCTTTAAATTGATTTTGGAGCCTTCTTTTTTTTTTTTTTTTTTAATGTAAGCCAGAGTATGTGTTTTTGGACCTTAGAAATTAGCAGAGTGCTGTTTTGCAGTTCAGAAAACCTACCCCAATGCCAATGCACCATACGTTCCTCTTAGTGGCGATTCCAGTTTCACACGTCTGGGCTTCATGTGCTTTTCCTCTGCTGAAGCTGGAGTTAGACAGTACAACGAAATACAAGAATTAAACCTTCTGTCTTTGTCAGTTCATGACTACAGGCTCATCTGATCAGGGTGAGGGAAAAGAAATTACAGCCTAGAATAATAAAGTAAAACACAATCACCGGGATTTAAAATCCATGTGTGTTCCATAGTATCCCTTCATCTTTGCAGCCTCATAACAATAAAATCCTATAATGTAGCTGAGTTCATTATCTATTATATTACCTTACTCTTCCTCTTTCACTCTCTCCATTTTATACAGCATTTATTCTTCTTAGCCATATGGCACACACATAGTTCCCTTAACATATGCCATACATCCTCGTTTGGTGAACGTGAAAAATAAATGTCTGATTAGAACCAGAAAGCCACTAATGAAACAAAGTGGTCATTATTCCTTATAAAATAATCACTGGAATGGACTTCCTAATACTCTTCTCAAAGGGTATTTCCTCAGCAGCAGCGGGCTGATTGCTGAGATGGATGGGCAGTGGAGAAAGCTAAAAGATGTTCAAAAGGCTTAATGGTCGAGAAGGATGCAGAAATTGGGGCTTTTGTTCTGAAGATGGCAGCAAATATTTGAGGGAAGTCTACAGTTCACCAGAAATCCATTTTCTTTCTCTTTGTCACAACTGCTGTTGTCTTCATATGCAAATGTTCAGTGAAAGTAGAGTGTAGATCACCCAGGGGTAAATCTGCACCAACAGCACTAGCTGCAGGTGGTACCCAAGGCTGGCAAGAAAAATGATAATTCTTCCTCATCACGTCTCACCAGCCCAATGTCTCACTCCCACTCCCGTGTTGTGCACCTCCAAACTGGTCCTGTCTGGTGTTTATTGGGACAGAACTTCGGATGGCAGTGAAGGTTCCCTGAGCGTACCCCAGTGCTGCCCAGCATGTATTCACCCTCCAGAGTGGTGCACATTTTATCTCCCTTCTCTAGAAAAATTGTTTAAGGTTAAATCAAGACAGTTTCCATCCAAGTTGACATCCTGTATTATAATTTACAGTAAATAAAAGTTTGAAATTGAGATATTTTGAAATAAAAACCTTAAAAGATTGTGATGAAGTTGAAATTGGACTGCCACATTTTTATTTTTATTTCATAATTTTTGTCAGAAACAACACATTTTCCCAGATTAAAAAAAATAATTTTAAGAAAATAACCATCTCTCTAGGTTTTTTTTTGAAAATAATCAACTCTGTTAACAGTAACAGGTTAACATATTATGTTTTAATGCCAGTATTGCTTTAAAACGCAGGGGTTTTTTTCTCCATTTCTATTAAAAAAAAAAAAGTCTAAAAATTGACCCACGGAGACTTTCCACTCCTTCATTCTCTTTAATTAAAAGGACACAGTGTTGCTACAGTTAGCAGCAAAACTGTCCAGGGGACTTCAGAACAATTTTGGCTGTATGGGCTCAATGGGACTTTCAGTTTGCTGTAACTTTGCCCAACTTGAAAAGAAACTTTTGAAAATTAATAGTAGCCATTGGCCCAATGAAAACATTGCTACGTAAAGCAAGATACGGACAGCTATTTTAATTTGCTTTACAATGTTCTTGTAGATTACAATGTCATTCTAGATGTATTTTAAATGGGGAGATCTCTTCTGAATTCAGCAAGACTGGAGAGAATATGTAAGGAAATTTGCTGAAAAAAGTCTCCTCAGAGAAGATACCTGGATGTTGAAGTTTTCCTCAGGTGGGTGCTGCTTCAGACAGTAGTGCATGCTTCAGGAAGTGTGAAACTGAGCCATTTTTGTAAAATCTTCATGGTCCCAGGTGCTTTCGTTCCTTCTACAAGAAAATTATGTCCTACACCTTCAAGCATGCCTGCTTTAATTCCCAGGGCAGAAGCCGGACCACAGTTTCTCTTTTCATCCACATCCTGATGCATATTCCTTTGAAATTAAATAAAGATGTCATTGGCTTCAGTGAGCGTTGGGCGAGTCTTCAAAGGCATTTTTAAACATAGGAATACTATATATACCGATTGGCTAACTGGTTTAAAAAAATGTACCTATTCAACTTGCAGAGCCCAAGATACACATATGCTGTAAAAGAACAGCCCAGGAGAAAAAGATAATCACAGCTCTACAGTATTTTCTAGCACAACTACAAGGACATACAGAGAAGAAGGATCATTATGCTGAGGGTCTGCTTTAGGACTTGGAAGAGATGAAATAAAGGCCTTGCTTTACCAGAGACTTCCTATGTGATCTTATACCACTCTGTCCTTCTGTACTTCTGCAGAAAATAAAAGTACTTTTATATTTATAAAATTAAATGAATGATAGAATCATCTAGGTTGGAAGGGACCTTTCAGATCATTGAGTCCAACCATCAACCTAACACTGATAAACCCACCACTAACCCACGTCCCTCAGCACCACATCTGCCCAGCTTTTAAATACCTCCAGGGATGGAGACTTCACCACTGCCCTGGGCAGCCTCTTCCAAGGCTTGACAACACTTTCCATAAAGAAATTCTTCCTACTATCCATCCTAAACCTTCCTTGGTGCAACTTGAGGCCATTTCCTCTTGTCCCATAGCCTGTTCCTTGGGAGAAGAGACATACCCTTCCTGACTACATCCTCCTTCAGGGAGTTGTAGAGAGTGAGAAGGTCTCCCCTCAGCCTCCTTGTCTCCAGGCTGAACAACCCCAGCTCCATCAGCTGCTCCTCACAAGACTTATGTTCCAGACCCCTCACCAGCTCCGTTGCCCTGTGTATTAAAAAAAATACATTAAAACAATTGTGATGTGTTCTGATGGTGTGCTACAAGAAGCACTTAGGGTGGTATGTAAACATGAGCAAAGAAGACATCTACCTACATCAGCCAACATCTTTTGATACCGAACAAACCACCATCCCCCAACTTGCATTGCTGATGCCAAAGCTCTGGGAGCCTTGTCTGGTTCTAGCTGTGAGGCACCAGAAACAGTAGTGGGGAGGATGGAGGACCTTCCCATCTGTTCTGGAGAAGCAGCAAGGATGGCACCAACTGTAAGTCTTAATACCATCCTCTACCCTTCCTTGCATCTTTGCTGTGCCAGGAATGGCAGGTCCCATTGCAAATGAGAATGTACTCCTCCTCTGCAGGGCAAGATTCAGCTTTTCCTGCATCGCTGAGGAAGCCTCGAGAGCTGTCAAGCATAATGCAACCCGGGAAGTAAATAATTTCCAAGCTAATTCTCTCATACATGTGAACCCTTGCTTGGTCAAAAAAGTTGTAAAAATTAAATTAATATAAAATGTAGAATTAGGTGTCACTTCTGCCATGATATCAGACACACAACAGTGAGAACATTTTAATGAGATATTGGGATCCTCTACTACCGACTCCTTAAATAACAAGACTCATGTCACAAATGTGGGCTGGCACAAATATACAGGTCTTAATTATAGGAAGCAGGACAATACAATCCCATGTTTACATAAATGAGTGTTCCCTGATAACAATCTTTCTGTTGGTGCTTAGTGCTAGATATGCACTTTAGTATTTTGCTAAAACAGAGGTGAAGGTGGATTCAGTAAAAGCCTTTAAAAAATACTGGCTGGGATCCATACCTGCAAATAGAGCTAGTGATGACACATTTCATATCAAAACGAAATAGAAAGGCAGTTTTAGAAGCCAGGGAAGCAGAATACAGTATAATTGGTGTGAAATAAATGCATTCAGAAGGTGTCTACCTCAACAGGTTCTCCAGAGACTTCATTCATAGGAACATTTTATCTGCAACTCTTAAATCGCTGAGGGCATGAATTGAACGACACATTGCTCACATCATCAGGCAACAGAGGGGCAAGTCCGAGCACAGGCTTATGCCCCCAGTCAGCATCACGTCAAAAAAACCAGGTTTCCTAAACGTCATTTGTGGTTGGAGATTTTTAGATGTTTCTTTGTCCCTCATGTTTAGTTCTCTTAAATAGTCAGAGTGAATTTTTACCCATTAACTTGTGCTTTTGTCCTAGCCTCATTGCATGTAAGAAGATGAAACATATATCTCCTTGTAACAACCTTACAGTGAATTTTACTTGCTTTTTTGCATACACATCTCAGTAGCTGGCATCCCTCATTTCGTATGTTAAAATATCATAAGATAATTTTATAGAAGTTTTCATATATTGTGTTATATACAATAACGCTGGATCCTTGAGATAGAATCCAGGGTGCACCTTTTTTCCTCTAGGCATATGTTGATATACATGATATTGATTTTTGCACTAATTGCAACAGCCCAGCTTAGCTGAAATTTTCACAAATGTACTTGGAGGGGTAATCAACAGTTGCCAGAAAACAATGACTCACAAAAGCCAAGGATGCAGCATGTCCAGACACTGCAGGCTACCCGGGTTATTTTCTTTCAATGCCAGTGTATTCAAAATTGGCTTATTTTTTATTTGGTCAATCTCAACATGATTTGTTAGCCTTGAAATTCACCAGCAAAGAACTAACTCTCTAGAGCGTCATTGAACAATGAATGCAAAAAAAATATTAATTTCTAAAAAAAAGTAATTTAAACATACATTGGGGAAAGATCTCAAGCACAATCCTGCAGTTCCTATGCTGCCTTTTTTTTTATGGCACCTCTAATATGTATATAGGTTGACGTCTTTCCCTTTCCATTTAAATATAATGAGTTCTCTATCTTTTACATGTGAGTCAACAGCTTCCAGCATGGAACTGTCTTTGTTATATTTAATGGCCAAATTTTTCTCTTCCAGCTTCGGCCGGTATGTCCCTGTTCCTCCCATGAAGACCCTGTGGCCCCTGTGGGAGACTCTCTGGTGCTGTTGACGCTCCCCCTGCTGACAGTGTTCCATCTGGAAAATGCCTTGCCAGGGCCAGAGGGAACAGGGGCCAGAAGAAACCACTTTGAGGGAGTTCATGAGAGAAGAAATAGAACCAGCAGAGGCAATGATGGGTGTAAAGAGATGGGTCACAGTGACCACAGGGGCAAGAGATTCATAGTCACCAACCCACGTGCCCCAGGGGATCTGTGATTGAAACCTCATCTATCAAATCAGCAAAGCGGGGAGGCTGCAAAAATTGTGATGGTTCTGAAGTTTACCTTATTTCCATTTGCACTTTAAACTATGCACGTTTTATATTTGCAAGCCAAAATTGGTTGACAGCTTGGCTATTGCTTCTTTTCTAATAAATCCCATATAAATGCTAAGGATTAATTGCTCTTGCTTATAAAATTAACATATTCTACTTTGCACTTTGCACACAACGCTTTGTTGATTGTTTTTTTCCATAGAGTCATGGAATTGCCTGGGTTGGAAGGGACCTTTCAGATCACTGAGTCCAAATAGCAATACTAGCCATGACTTAAGACTTTACAACAGGCAATATTTTCAGTGAAAGTTGTTGTGCATCATGAGAAGTGGCCAGTCTTAACAAAGTTTCTTTGAAAATGGTCAAAATATGGTATGTGTATATATATGGTCAAAAATATTTTGTAACCCCAAAGCAGCACATGGTCCAGCCCCTAGAGCAGTCAGCTTGGATCTAGGAGACCCCCTGTTCCATGCCCTGCTCGAGAACAGGACAGGACCGAGCAGTAACTTGAACCTGAGTCTTTCCCATTCCAGTTAAATTCCCAGAAATCTTTGTTTTCCTGCCAGCTCTAATCTGTGTGGAAGGAGACGTCGAGAGAGCACATTAACTGTGTATGTTTGCAATGAACAGTTTTATATACGGCAGTAAAACTGTGAGAGTTTTAGCTTAGACATACTTGACACAAACAGTTCAAGTTTTGCAAAACATGACTTTTGGGAAAGGGAGAAAATACGGAGCTGTGTTGTTTTTACAGCCCATTCCCCAAATTCAGCATTAAAAAAACCTTTGGTGGGAAAGGCAGAATCTGTCTTTCGCTGTCACAATACTCGGCTACCATCACTGAATTTTGTTTGGAATAATATGGCCTTAATGCCCCCATCTCCTGCAGAATTGCTCAGACTGGTAGTTGATTAGAGCGGGGAGAGGTGCCAGTATTATCTGTGTTAGTGCTCCAGAGGTCATCCTACACTAACAAGACCGCCCCAGTCAGGGGTGACGGAATCCAGCTGCTGCGCCTTCCCCCGACCGAGAAAGAATCCACTTAATGCCAGGGACGTGTCTCAAAAGATTAACTATTCTAACTAGTTACTCTCCACCTCTGCAAAAGTGGCCGGCTCATCATTATTGTCCTCTTTTTAGCGGGGGGCTACAGTATACACCGAACCATTTACCTCTTTAACCCCGTGAACTGCAAGGCACCAAATACACATTATTTTTGAAGGGATAAAACAAAGTTTTACTCCACTGATTTCTGCTTAAAAGTGAGCTCGGGTACCTCTGCAACAGGAGGCAGCGCTCCACTTCAACGAAATAACGTATCTGCATTTTTTTTTTTCACGTAAAAGCGTGAAAACACGCCACACGCCTCCCGTTCAGCAGCGGTGAGTCCCGACACGATCAATAAAAGAGACGGCAGGAGCAGGCGGTTCATAGCGCTGCACAGCACGCTCTGAAAAAGACCCTTGGAAGGAGACTTAGTACTTAAAAATCCTTTAAAAGCTGTAACATCACATGGATTAATTAGCAATGCTCTTTTTTATAATACTCCCCTAGTAGCCTGACATTTTTTCCCGACTAGCACTTTCTTATATGTTATTTTTGGGTTGTTTGGGTTTTTTTTTTTTCCTGTTTTAACAGGATGTAAGTGAAGGCGGCTCTTGCTCCAAGCTGCTGGCTGGGCTCTCAGCATCCCCGGGGATGGCAGCCCTGCTCCAGGGCTACAGATGGGTTGCATGGCCAGCAGAGGGTACCCGAGTTTTCCAATGGCTTCAACAGACCACAAGGAAAAAGAGCAGAGAGGTCACACTGTACCTATTGTTTTGTTCCATTTCCCACTGACACTGGTCACTACGGGTCGGGTTTTGGTAGGGTGGTGGGGTTTTTTTCGGTTCTTGAGTCTTACATCAGACGGGACACGTCTCCAATTTTCTTCCTTTTGAATGGTCCTGCCTAAAAAAAAAAGAAAAGCCATTTAAAACTCATTTTATAATTGGATGTGGGTTAAATGTGCAGAGGTTTTAATGGCATTAGAGTTCTTCAAAAGTTTGGACACCATTTGGACTCAATAAATAACACGCTTTTAGAATGCTGACCAATTAAAAAGAGAGATTTTCCAAGCTCTAAAGAAAATTTGTGAAGCCCCTCAAAAGCGAAGCTGAGAATTTTGGAACTGTTTTTCAATAGGCACTCTCATTTGCAAATTCGTGAAAGTCCCGTTTTAGAAATGGGTTCTATTTCTTTTTATCAGTATCTCGATTTTGCTGATAAAGCTGATGCTTAGGATAGGAACCCAGCAGAAATTCCTTGATTTATTGCCTGGTGATAACAGCATTAAAGTGAATGCAAAACCACAGATATGTGTTCCCTTCAGCTTGCTCCTGAAGCGAAATAAGCGTATAAAGCACAGTGGAAATGCCACAGGAAGGTTTTTCCAAGGTTTTGGGGTTTTTCCTGTTCATTACATTAAAAAAATCTATATCTTGCCAACAAAGTTTTCCCCAGAACTTACTTCAGCGGCTGGAAATGGAGTGGGATTACGATACCACAAGAACCAAGGAAGTGAAATTTGAGTAAATAAGACAGGATGAGATCTTCAGTGATTCAGTGATTTTAGTGACATAAGGGATCGCACCATCACGTAGTCCCAGTTCTTACATAACAGAAACCATGGAATTTCACCCTGTAATTCCTGTACCATGTCCAATAAAAATATGGTTGAATTACAGCACAGTATTTAGAAAGGCATCTGGTCTTCATTGTAGAAGTCCGGGTAAAATGTTTGCTCCTAATACTCAGGTCATTCTAAAATGGGATGGGTATCTAATTTCCTTAGGCTTTTAAAATTTAAAAAATGTTATTATTTTTAAAAATGGCTGCCATGATGGCACCATAACAATATACAACCACCTTCTAACTTAATGCTGCTTGCAGTGTTTTTTATAGTAAGGCAAAAAAAACATAAAACTACTGTTTATTTAGGCATTATCTGAGGTCTTCAGCTCTCATTTATCCTTTCCAAACATTATTTTTCATTAGAAGACGTAAATAATAATTTCTTGCAGGTGTAGGCTGTTGACTGATACAATGTGAAAAATAAAAGGAGAAATCCAAATCAGAAAAAACACTGAAATATATCCTTAACATTTATAAATGAAAAATAATGATTAAAAATAGATTAATAAAAGACTATAAATTCTGCCTCTGCAGCGCTGGTACTTTGAAGAATCTGGGGAACCAACACTATTAGGCTCTGTACCAGGTCAGACAGTTCTGAGAACAGTATCCAAATTGAAAATAATATTGTGTGATTTCTCTTTCCCCATGTAGTTCCTAGTGATGTTTCTGCAGCCTTTGGCCTAAATTCTCAAGACACTTTCCAGAGCCACAGCTGACCATGCACGTGTGATCAACAAACAGCATCTACGAAAACAATCTATCTCAACACTGAGGCTGGGAGAGGACAAGGTGATACGTGAAGAGATCTCACAGCCTTTCTTATCTGCGGCGTCAGGGTGGACGGCTTCATGGTGAGAAGCATATGCTCACCCTGTGTGCTACAGAGTCATCTTTAAACACTACTGGGGTAGGGAAAAACTTCTCCTTCTGCTTAAACTCCAGTTAAGGATCTCCTGGAGTCACTGTCTTTATCAAGTGCCTCTTGTCTATAGCTACAAAGAACAGGACAATGTACGAGAGGCATCGCCATCAAATTCAGCATTTAACTTCCACTTAGTCAGAGGCGCAAGGGAAGAACACAACTTAAATGAGGAAAGACCTGCAGCAACATACACTTAGAATCATAGAATGGTTCAGGTTGGAAGGGACCTTAAAGACCATCCAGTGCAACCCCCTGCCCTGGGCAGGGACACCTCCCACCAGACCAGGTTGCTCCAAGCCCCCTCCAACCTGGCCTTGAACCCCTCCAGGGATGGGGCAGCTTCCGAAGAAGAACAAAAGATGAAAGAACTTTTTCCTGTTCCTGTTGTAACTGATGTTTAGGTGAAGGCACTGCTGGAGGGCTAACTAAAGCACAGAGGAATAAAGCATGGCATCTACTCTCCGGGATTCCAGGGACAGAGGCTACAGGTCAGTAGCTATAGTATTTGTTTGGATGCTGAAACACATGCTGTCCTCTGGCTCTTCACCGCCTATTTGCTGAGATGGCCTCATCCTCTTGCTCATCATAGTGTGATGGCCAAACGGCCAACCGAGCCTGCAGGGGCACAAGCTGGGATGTGCTGCCACGGATGTTTGCACCCAAGCTTTCCTGTCTACCTTCCAGAGATGGTCTGAAGTTACCACTGAAGTAAAAGAGGTCCAACATGAGCCTTCTAAGGGAGCACAGGCGTCTCACAGAAGGGTAGTATCACACACCTGCAGAGAGTGAGGGAGGTGACACCTAAACCAAGCATCAGATGTTCGGGGCATTCCAAACAGTACAGGGGCATTCCCTACCCAGAGCAAGGGGGTTGGAACTGGATGATCTTTAAGGTTCCTTCCAACACAAACCATTCTGTGATTCTATGTTTGCTGAACATGAGTCAGAGCCCTTAATCTCTTTGTGCTTCAGTTCTCCATCTACAATTACACACAATGAGGACACCCTGCGACGGGAATAACCGTGCCAAAGAGTGGGAGATCTTCACATCATACAGTAATCAGACCCTTTAAGTCCTTTTTAGTCAGAGTGCAGCATGAGAGGAAACAAAATGATGATTTTAGAGGAGATGAGCAGAGAAAACACAAGCAAGGTTTAGCAAAATTGTTGGACCCACTCTCAGAATAAGAAAAGAGAATTGATACATTAATTATTATGAGGCACATCCAAAGTAGTAGGAGGAAAAATCTAGAATGGACAATGTGTCTTTGGGTACAAAAAGTAACATGGGCATGTAAATCGTAGATTAAATATTAATTTCAATATTTAAAATAAAGTACTAAAAGATGCCTACCCACAAAAAATACATATTGTAAATATCCTAACTAACCTTCAAAATGGGATAAAACCTGCAGTTTTTCTGTTACTTATGGATGTTTTCGAGGATTTAGTTAGCTATTTTCATGAGGAACTGCTAGAGAATGCCGTCACCATTTTATCAGAAGGAAGAATAGAAGATTGTTTATTTTCTTAAGACCGGTAGGAAAGCAACACATTGAACTGGAAAATAAGACAGCTTGAAGTGCTAGCTCAGTAAAAGCCATCAGATATTGTTTATGGATTGCAGTGAGGTTTTGTTATTATTTTTTTTTAATTGTTCCTGCATTACTTGTGGGCATGTGACCACAGTTTATGCTGTTATGTTGTCAGACTTCTGATAATGGGAAGTACTGTTTGTTTAGACTGTGTAGCTCTTCACTTTAATTCACCCTGGCTCCAGCATGACATGTTAAAACTACTATCAATGGAAAATCCAAATTTCCCAGAAGGGCTTAAAAGAGCAACCTCAGTGAACTGAAATTATCTCCTCTTAAAGCTAATTACCTCAGTATACTTAAGAAAGTAGTGCTATAGGAAATCTGTTTCTTTAGGCTCTTTTCTATTCTGTTCAATGCCTCAGGTCAATATGAATAATTATTGTTTGCTTTTATTACACTTTTTTTCATTATTCATTTACATGCCTGTAGAAGGACATAAAACTAAAATAATCCAACAAATTAAGAGTAATTTTTTCAGACAGGCATTCATAATTAAAAAACAAACAGAAAATATTTTCACCTCTCAGTTTATTTTATTAAAAAGAAAATACTGTGAGGTTTCCATTTAATAGGAAGCTTTAAAGCATTAATGAGTCTCCCAGGGCAGTTATTGCAAGTAAATATGGAATGCTTCCAAAAACTAAATATGTTCTACCATTTTCTGTTACCTAAGAGCTGGATTTCTGAAAAATACGCATCAAGGGCTGATTGCTGATGAAAACAATACGCAATTCTGCAGCCTAGGTCATCTTCCTCCGAGAGTCCACCCAATGCCATCAGAAGGTCTGGCAGGGTGGCAGTTTTCCCCCCAACCCCAAGAAGGGGCTTAGAGTAGGTTCTTTTTTTTGACTGCCCCAACCATAATTCTGGCAATCCTTTTAAAGCCCCTCATCCCAAGGACTTTATGACCTTGCAGGAGCTGCCTTTTTCTAAGGGCCAACCTGGGAGGCAAATCCAGAGGTTCTCTTACACCGAAGGCTGAGGACTTTAACTGTAACACATGGGTTGGACTACACGCTACCAAATCCTGGGAAAAAGGTGAGAAAAAAGTCAAGGAGAGCATGAGGGGAAAGATCTCTTAACACAGCTCACTATTATATATCACACTTCCATTTATTTTGTTTTAAATTAGGCACTGGTTTCCCAGAGCTGTTAATGAACCTGGCCTGTTAGGGCTGCTTGATTCAGTTCACCCTTTTGTATGGGTTGATGGTTGGACTCAATGATTTGAAAAGTCCCTTCCAGCCGAGACAATTCTATGATTCTATGACTCAGTCCATGGAGACACAGCTTCTCCCGCGTCCATTCAGGCTGATGTGTTCATCATCCTTCTCTAAATATATATCATTGAGACACTGTCAAATGCCTTTTTTCCCACCCACCTTGTACTCATTTCTTTGTAGCAGTTACATGCAAACTGTTGAGACATGAAAATAAATCAGGAGTTGCACAGAAAAATTCATTTCTTTGAAACGAATGATCAATAGGTCAGTATTCCCACACTTTTTCTAATCCTGGGTTATCCACACGGAAAATAACCATCACTCTCTGACATTGCCTATTTACTCCAGGCCAAGAAACAATAATGCAAAACTTTTAAACAAATTTTTAGATGCTATTTTCTTTGCTATTGTCATGGAAATGAAAAAAAACACTGCCACAGCAAACAAAACTTAAATCAAAGCACAGACAATTTTTCTGCAAGCAACCACAGTCCCTCACATGTTGTCTCTATCTGCTTCTCTGTTACTCACCCCGCTACCATTTGTAAAGCTCTTCGGACAACGATTAATTTTGGGAAAAAAAAGTAGCTAAACGAAATCTCTGAATATCATGATGATTTTGCTAATCCTTCCAGGAACATTATTCCTTATCCTAGACTTTGCTTTCCTCTTTCTACACAAAGCTATTGATTATTTTGTAAGCAGCTCGCCATGCTGGGTATCTCTAGTTTTGTAATACTTTCCTCTTAAAGATCAGCCTAGAAAAACTGCTATAGCATAAAATATCTAGAAGAAAAGGTGTTGGTTTTTTTTTCAATCTGTGCTGTTTTTCAGAGGTAGGCTAAAGATCTGCAGCCAGATAGCTGCAGCTCACCCTGAGCTCTTGTTATTTTAGCCCTGACTACACAGGATGTTCTACATTGCCAAAAAATCTCTTAAGGGAAGAAAAAATCCTCATGAACTCCTGGGTAAAATGTCATCTTGCAAAAAGGAATATCACTGCCAATTGCATAGCAAAATAATCCCCTTATCAATGTCACCTCTGGGTTCTACTCTTGTCTTTTTGCTTTAGGGCTGAGAATGACACATCCTAATATGCTACATTGAGTCTGGTTTTTAGCATCATGATACTGGAGAAATCAAGTGATTCCCTGGGCCTTTTATAATGAGGGCTACATAGTTTTTATTACTATGTAACAATGATAACAATGATAATAATTTCCTTTAAATTCTTGTGAGTACCCCTATATTTGATCCCAATAGCATCTACTGATCAACTTAACAGATTTTGAAAGATTTTCTTACCAGGTGGAGAACAGTCACCTTTTTGAACAGGATCAGAAAAGCAACTTACATGAACAAGAATCAAAACGTCTTGCACCATAAGAAAAGTTGAGAGCACAAGAAAATACAGAACTTCTCTTGAAAGACTCTGGTCCAGAAATGAGATATGGAGGCTAAACAGCTCCCTGTTGCTTGGGTGGACAAGTCTAAAACCTTGTGTGTAACCAGTGCACATTAATGTGTCCAATATCCCGCCATTCTTTTAGCTAATTTACCCCCATCAGTTAAACACAGTGCTCTTGTAGCAAACCTGCAAAAAAAATCCTGCGGCAAATCCAAATTCCTTCAGCAAAAAAAAAAAACAAAACAACAATACTAGACTAGAGTAACTTATTATGTGAATATAGTTTGATTTTAGCAGCTTAATTTTATTTAAAAAAAAAAATGTGGGTGCACGCACAAGCTTAATACACATACGTATGTAAACAATATAGTATGTGTTCTCACGAGCCACATAAAGGTAAACTTAGTGTGCAATGTTGTAAAAATGAAGTAGGATATAAGATTACTAACAGTTACTGGAAATAAGAATCCAATGGAGTTCTGTAGAGTAGATTTGAGGTTAGACACTCCAGGAATCAGACATTTGCAGATAGACAGATTCTCAAGAGGACTTTGAAAGCTTAGTCCTTTTTCTTTTTAAAGAGGATCTGGGATACTCCACATAAGTTTTGGATGTTTTGAGACTGCTTTCCCAAGTATTTAGACACCATGGTAGGAAGTGTTTTTAAACCAAAAAAAGAAAGAGCAAGGAAAGGGAAAATGGGACTTCAAACCTGAAGTAATGCTGAAGCAAGTGATAGCTGGTGACATCCAAAAGTGACAGGGCTGTTGGTTGTCATCAAGCAAGTCGCCTAAATTATAGACAGACCAGGAAACAACTTCATTCAATTCTTTGGGGGTTTTTTTTGTGACTAGCTAAAATGTGATTTATTGCATGTTTTGACATCCTTTTGATTTGCAGCTGGGCTATACCGAGGCTGAAGACCTCAGTAACTTTGGGAAGGACCTTCAAAGACAATTCCGTCTGGGCTCGTTCGCTAAAGTGCTGGGGTCTTACTTGGAGCTAATGAATCCATGCCTGACTTTTTGTAATTCCAAAGGTCCTTAGATGGGGGCAAAAAAAAAAATAACAGAGACATTCTGGTGGAATCTCTGGTCAGTCTGGGACTGACCTCTCTGAGGAAAGCTGGATGTCTGGTGGGTACACTTTTGTGTTTGGAGCTGAGGGAGGGGCAGGCTTCCAGAAATGGGAAAGGTCTGAGAACAGCTGGAATATGGTTCCACAGCATCCAGAAATATCTGTGGCATGACCGAAGTGGTGGAGGGGTAATGAGGCAATATTATGCACAGCTATTCCAGCCCTTTTTTTTTTAAGCCCTCACCTTAACTCCTTGCTGAAGCAGAGCCTGGGGTTCTGTTCTTATTTCGAATATTTCAAAAAGTAAAATGCAGGATTAGACCTCCACATTACTGTAAAGAAAGCTCTGGAAAACATCTTGCAGTCAACGCACAGGAAACATTTTAAAATATAAACTTGGGTAAGTACTATTTAAAATAACTTTAACTAAAACATTCTGGAGGCTAGATTTGCTAGTACCCATTCTTTAAAATGTTGTACTGGTGTTCGATATTTAAATTTAAATGAACAGTTGAGCATAACAAACACATTTCTATATGCTTAATTGACATTAAGCATCCTGTCCAACCAATTCAGATTTCTCCTTCTCCAGTCTCATGGAGCAGTCCCAGCATACAGTCATCTGGCTTCTTCCAAACTTGGAAAAAAACCAGCAGCTTCTTGGTGCCCAGAGGAATGAGGGATGTCCGGCTGGGCAACCACCCGTCACCGAGGTCTCCAGTGACCTTTTGCAGTGTGTAACTGTTCTGTCCAACTTCTGGATGATTTTTGCCCTGTTTAAGCCACCCTGTCCTACACTGCCAGGGGAGAGTTTCTAGTCCACACCTGAAGTTCCCATCCTCTACTTTTTCTTTCTCTGGGTTGAACAAAGTCAGGATAAAACCTGTGAATTACATGATCAATCTCGGTTCATTGCCCTTACTTTTCCCCTGAGTTTCACTGGTATCTTTGCCATTTTCTGACTTAATCTGATGATTTAACAATTATTAGCCTTCCTCGGAAGCTATGTTGTCAGTAAATTTAACTCATCATCATTCATGAAAGAAAGGACCAATATTTTGTCTGGCTATTCAGTCAGATTTTGAGCTTTCTGCTGAAAGAGAGAAGTTTTACTTCTGCCTAGATCCTTCCCCTGTGCTTGTGTCAAATTTACTCTCAGTCTTTGACACTGGGATATTAATCTGAAACTATTCAGTTATTTCCAGCATTGATAAAAATCTAATGATTTGCAGAAATATCATTCATTCTACTACTGAAATAAAACATTTTACACAGTAAGAAAAAAAAAAAAAAAGAAAAAGAAAAAACCAGAACACTGGCCAGCAGAGAAAGAGTTAAATCAAGTACAGTTAGATGGAATAAAAGGTACGTTAGTGAAGCGTGTATATGTTGTAACCTGATGGAAATTCAGTTTGGTAGGTGTTACACAAACCTCCCAACAAGCCGGTTGTGTCACCATAATACACCGCCTAAGTTCTCATTAAAAGATTTGGCCTTGGTCTTTAAGGTCCAGTCCCAAGAGGCTATAGGATGCCAGATGTGGAGTCTAGCCTGCATCTCCTCAGTACTTACAATGATTTCCAGGAAAAGAAAACTGATTTCAGAATTTTCAGCATCTAAAAAAGACGTAGCAGTGAACGTAGAAAAGCAGAGAGGGAGCGCAGAGCATAGTGTTGGGAGAACTTTGCTAAAAAGACAGCTCTACCCCTTGATGACCCTCACCTCTGCTGGCGGTGTTGTCCAACAGCCAGACTGGAGTCACACCTCACCCTACATCCCACCAAACCACCCAACCACGCTTTCGGAAATGTCTGGAGGCCAACGAGGTGCCAAGACACAAGGTTTCATGGAAACAGTTTGGAGGATGCAGCTCAGATATTACAGACTGTGCAATGCAGGCTTTGGACAAGAACAGTTTCACCCCCCAAGTAAAACTGGTTGAAGACGACATAAAAAAGACCAACCTGGAAAGTGGGGAATGATTTTGATTATGTCCTCCCAGCAGGACCTGCTGTTCCTCCCACTGCAAACTGTGCAAACTTGCATTTCTGACTCATTTTTCCTTATCACTAGGCCATAAAACTGCACTTTTGGAACGATTGCAGTATTTATAATTCCCTGTTAATCCCACACTGTGGTACAACCACCCATGAGCTCATTTCCAGGAGTTGCAGATGCCAAAAGAAGAGCAGGGAAAGAAGGTTACGTTAAAAACGGGTACGGACATCCTGCGTTTAGATTAGGCTTATTAGGAGATTTCAGCAACTCCTCCGGGCAGCTTTTCTTCCAGAATTCCTCCGAAGCCACCTTAATAAAAGTTCAGCCCTGTCCTTCTAAAAGCAGTATGGGTTCTCTACCACTAAGCAAAGCTCACTCCCTTCCTCCCACATGTATAAAACTCCCAGGCAGGCTGAGAAGAGAAAGATTGAGGTCGGGTATCTAGATGAATACATTGCTTGGGAAAAAAAAAGAGAAGAAAGCCTGACTCCTAGGAGGCGGGACATTTCCTTCAGTCCCACTGGTGGTCAGCTGGACCGTGTCCTGCTCTCAGAATTTGGCCAAGTACAAATACTTCCTGGAATTTTTGTTATAATCTTAAAGCAAAGGTCAACGAAAGGAAACAGGCTGTGATCAGGCCTTTTTCCTCCAGAATTAAAGCACCTTTGTGAGTTTTCAGGAATGTGTCAACGTAAGATTCATTTCCACTATCTTCAAATCATGGCCATTTGGCACAAGGTGATGCCCAGAGAAGCTGTGGCTGCCCCATCCCTGGAGGGGTTCAAGGGCAAGTTGGAGGGGGCTTGGAGCAACCTGGTCTGGTGGGAGGTGTCCCTGCCCAGGGCAGGGGGTGGGACAGGATGGTCTTCAAGCTCCCTTCCAACCCAAACCATTCTGTGATTCTATGATGGCTCCATGAGCTCTCCAGCTGATTCATCTCCAAGCAACCCCATTAATTGGCTCATTGTCTCCTAACTGACTGAACCAGGACAGATTGTGCCCCCGAACCTTACCGAAGAGATGCCATAAGAGAAAGGGGATGGTATTTCATCATCGGGAAGTGTCAACAGAAACCTTCTGCATCAGTACAAGAGCTCACAGGCTTCCAGCCAGAGCCATGTCCCACCAAAATGCTGGTCTTGAATTCCAACAACTCCATCTCAGCCAACGCTGTGAAGCAGGAGGAGGCAGTTATGGGAATGACCTCCCTCCCTTACCTGCCAGCTGTATCAGAGCACACATTGCACCTGCATCATCTGTGGATACAACTTCACAGTAATTTAAAGCGTAAAAGCCATCATAATTTTTTTTCTGTCAGGAATCAGGACTCCCCAGTGTCCACTAATCTGTAAAACGCTTTGTTGCTATAAGGTAAGACCAATTGTATGTGCACATATGTCAGCCTTTACAGAGGCTCCTCCCGTCATTGTCAGGCAGATGTTGTTTTGCCAGGTGTTGTGCTTTTGGAGAGTTTACAGCTGTGGAACTTCCCTCCAGAGAGGATTTTTAAACTGGAGATGGGCAAACCTCAAAAGGTTTAGAGGGTCAATTAAATAAGCATCTAAAATGCATTCTGGATGCTTACATGAAGCAGCTCAAGCACTCCTAAAATAAGGTTGTAGGCCTTGTAGAGCAGACTCTTTTGCAAGCTTTGGTACAAATAGGACAAAAATATTATTTTTTTTTTTTTTACCTCCCAACAGCAACCTATTAAACTTGTTGGTTATTTTAAATCAGATTTTTGCAAGTTACAAAGTTCTGTTTCAGTTTTGCATAAAGCTTCGGGTCGGTTTTATTTCAGCCAAATCATTTGCCTAGTCCCTCACTTAAAACCTTGTGGACATGTTCTGTCCAATTTGAAGTAAGTGGAAAATCACCCCTTATTTTGAATAAAAAAGGAAACTGAGCTATGCATCTTATGAAACATGTCTAATGCAAAAACCAGAAACTCTGTATAGAAATAAGGCTTTAACTTGTCCTTGTATTTCAATAGGAGAAACATGACATTGCTACCAATATAAATGGTTAAAAAGTCACTTTTTCATTCTCTTTTGTAAGACTTTGTGATTTGGGGGAGCTCAAGAAAATGCCTGATTTTTCTACTCTAAAACACTAATCTAAACAGAGAAGTGGGTAAGTTTTTGATGGATCATAACTTTCACTTGGCCAATTTGGAAGATTGGATGTTGTTTGCTGCGAAAATGTTTCCTTTTGCTTTTCCACCACAAAACAAAATTAATCCTTCCTCTTTCACAGGGTAAACATCTTAGAGTACTTGACAGATTGTAAGTGACTTTTCCCAGGCAATAATAAAGGTTTGATACAATGGCTGGAATTAAGGGAATAATTTTGCAATGGATAATTCATTAAATAGGTACGGCCTATTTCTTCATCTAAAAATGTCCCCCCCAGAGGAAACAAAAAGAGGTGATGGAATTTGCTATCAAGGTTAATAGAAAATTCTTTTCAAGTCAACGGAATGACTCAAAATAATTCTTTTCACTTATTAGTTGTTTACGATTCTGTGTTGGTAACATCTGACACGATTGCATCATAGTCAATCATTCAAAAGCTTTTAAAATAAGTCCAGCATTGTTTCTGTGATTTTTCTTTTCCTGTAAATAAAGAAGATTTTGTCTGCAAGAAGAGATATTTCTCAAAAGTATATGAGAATTTCACACAAAAAAGTTTCTAATTGCCAGAATTGCTTATTGTGATATGCTAGCAAATATTTGCAGAATATTTTTTGTTGAATGGAAGCAATTCAGCTGGAACCATAATAGAGAACCATAATTGGCTTCATTGGAATGAATAATAATGCAATGAATTCTACCAGAGGTGAAAAGTCATTAGAAGAAAACAATCTGGAAACAATACAAATGTGCAAACAGGAATTGCACAATTCTATGTGCTTTTGGCTATGTTTATACCTTTTCAGTAGCTCCTAAGCAAACATTGTAAGACACTCTAGATTTTACTACACAATTTTTCAAAGATCTCAATGCCGAGACACCTTCATTAATCTTTTTTACCATATTATCTGTATATAGATGACCAAGAACTCTGTAGATGCTGCTCATCTGACAGATATACTGCATTATCTATTTGACCATTCAGTACATTAGGACTGAAAGAAATATGAAATATAGAATTATTTAGGTTGGAAAAGACCTTTAAGATCATCAAGTCCAACCATCAACCTAACACTGATAAGGCCACCACTAACCTATGTCCCTCAGCACCATGTCTGCCCAGTTTTTAAATACCTCCAGCGATGGTGACTCCACCACTGCCCTGGGCAGCCTCTTCCAAGGCTTGACAGCCCTTTGGGTGAAGAAATTTTTCCAAATATCCATCCTAAACCTCCCCTGGTGCAACTTGAGGCCTTTTCCTCTTGTTCCATCGCCTGTTCCTTGGGAGAAGAGACTGAACCCCTCTGCCTCCCCCCTCCTTTCAGGACATCGTAGAGAGCAAGAATAATATGAGAATGTGTATAAGGTTAGATCAGAAAAGATGGAACGACTGTGAAATAGGCAGTTAAATCCCAAGAACCACTTCGCTTTCAGATGAGAATATATGTCCAAAAGCAGCTGATGTGCTTTGTGGTTCTGAGGTCATGATGAGCTCACCACTGACACTGACACTGATACCTCAGAGGTGCAGTCCCGTTGGTTGGTCTTCAGTCAGCAAGATGCTTTTACAGGCTCTGTTTGTATGTTAATTGGCTTATGCCAATGCATGTATTGTGTATCCTAACATTAGGCTTCTGTTAAATAGCCTAGATAGATCTCTGCAAGAATTTCAAGGGAGATTACTATTAATGCCTCATCAAGGAGGTTGAGATAAATATCTTTTCCTCTCCTGAATGTCGCACTTAGAATCACTCTGCAAGGACTCCTTACTGCCTTCCTTGCAAAAGAAAGAGCACAAGGAAGCGAAGAGGATGTTTCAGCAACTAATACATAGAAACATGCAAGAACAATTCTGCAGCCAGTCAGGAGAAATCTTTGTTGGCCAGAAAATTATTTGATAAGATTTGCTTCCTGAATTAACTAAATTGCTCTAAAATAGTTCAGCTATAGTAAGCATATGATCAACTGTTTGTAAAACATGTAGAAAACTTTCCAATTGGCCAGGTCTGCATCTCAAATTTATATAAAATTCCAAATCAAGTGAGTATCAAATGGTCTTACGCTTTGTTGCCAACACCATGTGCAGCTGTAGTAATTCCTGACTAATCAAAATATGAGGTTGGGAGTACTTTTAATTATCTGCATATGATTCAGATATTTGACTGCTTATACTGATGTTATCTCACTTTTTTTTTGTTATTCCCAGAAACATCAGCACTGAACTGCTTAAGTAGATGCCATGTTGTCAATTTTTTAAGGTCAGGGTTTCATAGTGTCATTTTGTAGACTAAAAAAGGGTTATACTTTCCCGTAGAATAAATGTGTTATGATCAGTTGTGAGAATGGATACTCTTATTCATAAGGAGGTCTAGATAATTTTCTCAGTCATGATCTTATTCGTTCTGATTTATTAAAACTTCCTCTATCGCAGGATAGTTTCTAAATCCAGTGATGAAATGGCTTGTCCACAGAAAAATCTTGCCTAGAACTTCAGGTCTTGTTCTCTTTCATTAACTACATTTTGCCACAAAGGTAAGGCCACTCATTTAAAAAAATAAATGTAGGTAGACAGATATAAAACCACAGTTGTTATGAAAGGTGATGGACTCACAATTGTAGAAAACAAAAATACTTGTGTTCTTCCACTGGAAAAAAAGTGCACCAATTGTATTTGCTTCCTTTCCATAATACAATATTGTTTGTTCTTTTCAGAGCTGACCTTTATTTTTAAATGAAAAGTGAACTTTAAGATAAGGCAATATTTTCAAACATAAAAGGGTTTTCCTTATCTCACTTCCTGACACACTGCTTTAGCTGTCTTTTCTTTTAAAAAAAAATCATTTGACCTTTTAAATGACTAGAATTGGAGATAAAACATCATGGAGCCCTGTGGAGCATACAGACAACTGACCAAATCATTTCAGTTGTTCTATCTGTATCTTGACATAGTGACATGTACAAAAAAAGCCACGTTTGAACAGCATCAGCCTGGCTTTCTATCATGTACGTACAAAACTTTCTGATGGTCACGAAAATCCTTGGTAAAATCGACTGACTTGTAAAAGAATATTTTTTTTTAAATTATCTTTTTTCTTTTGCTTGGGATTTTCACCTTTATAATGTCATAAAAGCTATGGAAAACCTTGTGGGTTTTTTTCAGAATGTTGTTAAAAAAACCCAAAACAAAACATGAGAATTTGGCTCATTAGCTTAGAAATTAGCTCAAACCAGTGTGCACCTGCTAAAGTAATTGTCTCTTTCTGGTATTTTCCATATAATACTCCTTTATTGTGTAATGCAGCATAGGTAAATCAGCTATCTTTTAAGTTGACCTGATGGCAATTAAACTTGATGAATGGCTGCCGTGATTCCAAGGTATTAGAGTTTGCTTCTTTCAACCTTGTTATTAATATGAATTTTCAGCCCAAATGCAATGTTGTAAAATGTCATGGAATCTGAAGACAGCCAGGAGATGTTTAAGAAGACAAAACGAGAGTAAAGGTCACAGATATCCTTTAAAAAAGTTGAATAAAAATGAATCGAGGGCCAGGAAGATCAGACAGAAGAGCTTTGTCTTCCCTTTAACCAGAATTGGGGTTAGTCTTCGTCAGGTGGTGATAAGAAGGATTAGATCCACTGGTGGTGTGGCCAAGATGATTCAAGGTCTTCCTCTCATGACAGATTCCTGGGATTTATGTTACGCGCAAAATTTTTGTTCAGATAAACTTCATTAAAAACGCAGCCCTACAGTTTAATCATGCCAGATATAGGCAGTATGGGTGAAAACATACTGTGCTGAGGAGCACAGACCAGTAAGGGTCTGGGCACTGGGGCAGCTGCTTGGTCTTGTCCATCTACCCAACCTCCAAGGACGTTTAAAGGAAACACCTTGAGACTCGTGTGGGTTTTTTTATTAACCCTGCACTGTGAATTGATGGGGTGCTGGTGAAAAACAAACACAGGCAGAGAAAACACGAGGCCTGCCTCGCACAAGAGCTCTTTATCGACGGTTTATGACATAGACTCGGAGTGGCCCGATATTGCTCCTGTGACCTTCGCCTCCCAGAACTTGCAGGCATTTGGAGACTTTGTTCACTCCGTGAGGGCCTGCCTGGCCTTCTCACTGCAACTTTCTCTTCCATGTCGTTCTGAGAATTAAATAGGGAGCACTGGAGACAACTACACGTGCTTTTTGCCATCTCTTGGCCGAAATTTCTGCTGTCTTCGCGTTCCTTATCTGCAGACAGACCCAGCTAGGGATTGTGCCAAATTACACATGGCAGATTAGTAATGGGTCTACAGTGAACTAAAACTTTGGAGCTGGCACCAAACTTCCACACCCACATTGGCCCAAATTCAAAAGAGAAAAGAAAGAGGAAAGAACGTACTTAGCCTTTCTTTTTCTATTTTTTTTTTCCCCAAGGATGAATATTACAAGAAAAAAAGCTTCTAACTCGTATTTACAGCTCTTGAACTCCTTTGATTTCCTGTTCTGTGTTAACATGGTATTAAAAACTAAATTAAGAAGAATGCTTAAGCAGTTAAAAGTCTACAGGTACATATCTTAGAGTAGAGGAAAAATAAATCCGGTTGGGTTTGTTACCTACATAAGCATTAAATTTGTTAGTAAAGGGTAAAGGTATCTCTCTCGATGCCAGTGCACCTTTCTGTATTAAGTTCTGTTCCTTTTTTTTTTTTTTTTTTGCAGTAGTGCCCTTTTGAGTTTTATTTCAAATTAAAAATTCTTTCAAGAAAAAGCATACAGAAAAATTACTTTGGCTATATGTGACAAAGCCAAGAGTAGGCAAAACGTAAAAGATAGAAGGAAAATTAAACTTGCTTTAAAAGAAATCCGACTTTACTACTAGACCACATTATCTGACAGTACTCATTAAAACAAAATAAAACACAAAAGCAAAATAGATAATAGGTACAGGCTAAGTTCTAGGGCTAATTTTTCTGAGCGACCAAGTTCTTCAAGAGCTTCCAGAGATTGGAAGCCCCGCAGGAAAAAGTCTGCTTTCCTGACCAGACTCCTGCTAATGCGTCTTGCCAAATCTGTCTTGAGCGCTAGAACAGGAAACACCCTCCCAGCAGCTGCATCTGTAGATTCCCCAGCTTGGGCTTTTACTTACAAACCAGCCTTCTGCATTGCTGGGACATGGTCACAGTTTTGCCTCTGTTCAAAAAGTTCTCAAATGTGTAAACTTGGCAAAGGATGTAGTATGCCTGTCATTCAAATGAGCCTATAAAGTACAGAATTTCAACCAAGCTGTTGAAACGTGACGACCAAGAACGGACAGTTCAGCGGGAACCAAGATCTTTTGATTCTCTCAATGTGCTCCAGTAGGCATAATAATTCTCTCAATTCCTGCATAATAGTAAGTCCACACAAGCTGCTGCATTCTCCTTCCCTTTTTTGCTTGCCTTCAGCCTCCACATTACAATATTTTCAATACAATACATTTTTTATGAAATTGGTGGGTAGATATATGGTTGTTAGAAGAACCAAAAATCACCTGCCAGACAATTCTGTGAAGTGACGAAGTAAAGGAAAATAATACTGAGTACACCACCTATGGCCCACTTAAAAAAGATTAGGAAAATGAAGATAGCTTCAAAATCTGCTTATTTTTTAGTTAAGGGGTTTCCTGAACCAGAAGTCATTTCTGCATGTGTAGTCACACCAGTTTGTTCCTCCACCAACACATCAAACCTCTCCACAAACCATGGACTTTTTTTAGCATTTGCAACATCCTTTGGCAAAGAGTTCCACAGCTGAACTACCCAACCGCATGAAGAACCTTTTCTCCTTCTGTTTGCTTTGATGTCCCTGAGCTCCAATATTCAAAGAAATAGCAAATGACTTCTCCATGCTAGTTACAATTTTATGGGTCTCTTTCATGTTTTGCCTCCCCCATTCTGTTCCTTTCCCAAAATATTTTTTTTTCTTTCTTTCTAAGAAAGTCTCTCCTTGCTCTGAGCCCATCCTGTCACCTCCCTCTGAATATTTTTCAGATGGATCTACTCTATCTTTCCTTGAGATTCAAGGTGTCAGCTGGATTTCTACAGTACCATAATGAAGTAGAGGATGAACTGATCCATGCAGAGCTCTTTATTCATGGTGTCCTCTGAAATGTGGGAAAACTACAGCCCAATGCCAAGATATTCCAAAGTGATACAGCAGTGGTATTGCAAACAAACCACTAGGTCCAGTTTTTCACTTGTGGGTTGGGTTTTTGGTTGGTTTTGTGGGGTTTTTTTTAACCTTAAGATGCGTAGTACCAAATTTAAATAAAAAAAATTTGAAATACCAGTAAGTGACTATGAACCATTCCGTTTTGGAGTTTGATAAAGTGCGAACTTGAATGGTACTCAGGACAAGACTGAAAAAAATATATATTTTGGTCATATGAGAGAATTATACAACTTTCATAAAAATTTATGCTATGGGCACTTCAATTTTATTTTGTTTATTTGTTTTTTTTTTCATATCATGCCATTAGCTTCTGAATGGCACGGTAAAGCAAAATTCAACACCAGGCCCAGTTGCTCTTTGTATAAGTTGACAACAACTCAGGAGTGCTTCAGCTGTTAAGTGTCAACATGTTCCAGGAACCCATAGACACAAATGCTTTGATTTTCATGCAATTTAAAACACAAGAAAAACCTTGCTCAGGGAACAGCCAGGCTCTCCAGACTGTTTAATGCTATTACTGCTCCTTTCTACTGCCTGCATACCTCAAAGGCAGCAAATTAATCTTATGCATGAGCAGATAATGGCTGAGAGTCTACTAAAAAAAAGGGCTTTCCAGAGCAGCCTGTGGGAAGAAGCAAAAACTCCATAAACAGCAGGGACCAGAACAACAGCAGATGTGGGGTGAAGGGGAAGTAATGAAAAAGTGCATTTGGAAGCACGAGCAAAAAGCTAGAACCCAGAGTACAGAGCAGGAAAAATTCATGGGAAACAGGAAGAATTTTAAGAGTAAGTTTAAAAGCAGGGATCCGGAGTCAAGACAGCAGAAAGACTAGAAACTTGGCCATGCAGGAAAAATAGAGGGAGATACCTAACATGAGAGAATGCCCCACTCTACTAGAATGCCCTAATGGGATTGACTGCAGGATTCCTGGTGTAGATAAAGGAATTACTGAAAGGAAGAGCTGGTGAAAGGCACACTCCGGGCCTAGAGATCTGAACTCCGAGGAACAGGCAGGAACCCAGGCAAGTTTGGTTGCTCAGGCTCCAGATCCAACATGCAGTCCCTGCAGCATGCCTGACTAGTGAAGCCCTGAAAGGTCCTCCTGATTCCTCCAGCCAACTTGGCCCTTTATCCCATCATCTGTATATGTACACAGTATTTACCACCCAAAGCTATTGAGATGTGAAGTACCAAACAGTAGTCTACTGCTGGACAATAAAAAATGACCCTGTACTTTGAACGTGAAAGTTACAGAAACATGAAAAAGTAGAGGAAACAGAAACCACTACCAAGCACTACGTTCACATCATATAGAACAACTGATGCCCGTGTCACAAACCCTGAAGTGCTTTTTAAATGTCAAGCAGTCTACTGATTTTCAAGGGGAAAAAAAGTACTCCACATGACCCAGAATCATTGCAGAAATGCAGCTGAATAATTTAGACATTGCAATTTCAAGTAGATGGACATCATGGACAGCCCTAATGCAGCACCAAATGTCTTTATTGAGCCATAATATATAATTTTAGGACTGATTATCACACAAGCTGTTAAACACAGTTTGTACGGACAATTTGGTTTTCCAAGCATTGCTTTTAGTGGCCTAAAAAGGATGTTTACAGCCAATCATCGGTTGCATACATTATATTGGCTTCCAGAAGGTCTAGAAGAGCCTACTACAGCTAAGCAGAATTTAATCATTAGGAAAGTATTTCAAGTCATTAAAAAGAGCATATGTGTCTTGGAAAACTTGATATGTGGAATTCTAGTGGAGGGAGGGGGAGAAACAACAATATTTTACTCATTAAATAACTCCTCTGATGTCGTCTTCTGAACTGTGCATGGACACAGCGCAGTTCACGGAAAACACATTTGCATCAGATTCCAGGAATTGGATTCTTTTTAGTATTCTTTGGTGGAAAATGAAGGCTTGGCTTCTTACCAGATTATTTGCTCTATGATAAATGTAAAAGTTTTACAAGCTCCGATGGATTATGGACAATCATTCCTGAGAAATTTGATCATCACTGGGGCTATTGCAAAAAACCCAAGCAACACTACCAGCTGAGTCAATCGGGTAACTGAGATGTCAACGTAGAAGTTGCATGAGAAGACTAATATTAAGCACATTTTTTTTTTAATAGCGAATAAGAATTTCAATTACACGTCTTCCCAGGGATCAAGGCCTCTTGGAAATAACACAACAGTGGCAGATTTTCAGGACATCAGTGACTTTTCAAGCTTGGACTAGACTACACTGACAGAGTCATTCCAGTCAACTCCACTTTCAAAGTTTTATTTGCACTCCTCTTTCTGCCTCTAATATCTTAATCTTTTGCATCAGGCTTAAATAGCTTCCTGTGCCATTAAAATAGAGAGGGATGTTATCTCAGCTTCATTATTTCATTAATATTCCTGAATGGTAACAACATTTCCAGATCTCATGCAATGCCACGTAAATTTGGAGAGTTTATTCCAGAATCAGAGTTATTTGAGTGTCAGTTTACACTGACTTCTATTACTAAACAGTGTGTCTACTTCAGGGTGGCAATCTATGCACAATTTATGTGCACTTGTTGTAGTCTGATTCTTCACAACAATTCCTGCACGAGTGGATGTTCTGATATTCTCATGCTGTGAATCGCTTTTATCAGTGAGACCGTTAAAAGACTCTGTTTCCCTACCCAGCAAAACACTTTAACAAAACTGGGAGGCGTTTTCCATCTCTGGGACCTTGCTCCCTCTGCAAAATTTTTGTCTGAAATGGAAGTTATTGAGGAAGTAGCAGGAACGACAGCTTTTTTCTGACAGAGATACAGACAGAAAACATAAGTTAATAAGACGTTTCCTTAGGAAAATTCCAGCCCCTTTATCTCTCCCCAAGTGAGTCACTTTTGCAGAAGAATGTTTGTGTTTTCTCTGCAAGCGTTTGGGCTCCGTTATCCTCATATCTCTCCTGGAAAGATTTACTGTCACCAGGGAAATCCATGGGAGGAAATGGGCACCCGAGGAGAGAGGGTTGTGCAGGGGAGACCACGTCTCCTCCAAGGGATGGTTTAGAAGAGGTTGGATGATCTGAGAAATGCACAACTGGATCCTTCTGCTGAGTCATGACAGTTCCACACACTAGAACCTCACACAGAGGGGTTTATTATTTGTTCCTTGGGTGTTTTTTGGTAAGTAAATTTAATAGATAGATAGATGCTAATTCCAACCAGAGTTCAAGTGGGCTGGAAGTGTTTGACTCTTGGTCTTAGCGAGTCTTACAGGGAAAAAAAATCCCAGACCAGTGGAATCGGAGGAGCCAATATATATTGTCATTTATTTTATAATTTATGCAATTCAAATGTTCTGGTCTCCTTACAACACCTGAAACAAATTCTTGCTGCCCCCAGAGTTTCTGACACAGTTTCAGTCTTGCCAAAGAAGGTAAAAGTATGCCTGGCATCCCAGGGGCTTGGATTATCATCGTACGGCAGCATAGCTGACATAACTAAATTAATTTGACTTAAGAAATCAGAGAAGTCTTGAACTGTTGTCTTGTAGATGACAAACCAGGGCCTTATCAGTTAAGCTGCTCAGGCCAAGCCCACAGCACTCTCGAGTGTGATTTCATCTAAGTAATGTGTTGCTGAGTCTAACGTCAAATGAATCTATCACTTTACAACTTTTTCTAATTAAAGGAAAAGAAGATTAAATACATAAGACCAGTGATTTAAAGGCTATAGCAGATTAGTGCTCAACATTGCTCTAACAATTTCGAAGTGATTTTATCATTACTCCTTTGAGCTGAAACAAATATCTTTTATTAAATATTTACAAGGTATATGGAGATAGGAGAAACTCTACTACTCTTTTTGCAAAAATAAACTGCAGCTAAATGTTTCAGTCCATCCATTCATTTCACTGGTTCTATTAATACAAGTAATGTTCAAATTACACCAACTCAACCCCACATACAACCACAGTATTTCCCATTGGCTGGCCACAGGCCAAATTCTACACAATTCAGGCCATCTTAATTTGGGCCTAACCCCTTAAACATTTTGAATGTGGGTGTGCAATCTATACCACGAAAATTTCAGTATTTCTTTGAAATAGAATCTATTCTTCAGATATATTCATACAGGAAAACAAAGGACTCATCTGAATGATTTTGCTTGAAGCCATATCCTTCAGGATTTTTCCTTTGGGGTTTTTAACGGTCTGTATCATTTGATGGTGCCAACAGCTGTGCTTGTAAGAAAAAATGGCAGTTCGCCTCCTGAACTGCCGACTCCTGGTCATCCAGGCAAAGCCAGTGCTCAGACACTGAGCGTCCGACCATCGTTTAGCATCAGAATTAAAAATTTCCTTGACCTAAAAATGTTTGTTAAAGTTTATTTAATTTATTCTTTGGTGAGTTTCACACCTTTCCCATGCCAAATCCTTAACTCCTCTCTTTAATATTAAAAATTATATTTTAAATTACCTAAATTCTTTTCCCAAAGGGATCTAGATACAGATCTAGAATCACACTTCCCACTGGAAGTTCCTGGGCTTTATGCTTCTCTGTGACCCTTGACAGTGTGAGGTGGGCTCTGAAATCACTTGAGCAGTGATTCAGCATCAGGTATCACTAGTTAATGCTTCTAGCTCTCTGGGAAGGTCCCATAACAGTCTAAGATGGGTCTTAGTCCCATAACAGTTCTAAGCATAATTGGTATATCAAGTGTTATGGCATCTGTGCAAGGAAAATAACCAACCATATTGTAATTTTAAAAGGAAAAAGTGACTAACAATAATAAAAATTCCTTGTCCGAGACCAAAATTGGAGCACAGGTTAATATCAGACTTTAGAAACAGAGCTTTCAAAAGAAAGTTTTTGTTATCCCATTACATAGAGATAAAGTAAATTATGTGTGGGTTTTTTTACTTTAGCAGAAAACAGTTTTCTAAATTACTAGGTATGGTACTAATCATTGTGGATTTTTAAAAACCAAAGCATAAATAGTGGATATCATCCCATCTCAGATGGATGTATCTGACAGTGCCTGTTGAAAATTATTTATTCCTTGGGAAAGGAGAATTCATCAAGCTTTACAAACCTTTTATAACATAGAAACTTAGACCTAAAAAAAGGCTGATTGTTTATTTATGTATATAAGCCAGGCATTTATTCACACACGAGACAGATTTAATTAATTGGTTTCTGCAAATATATGATCAATTGCATTTCTCTTGCTCATGATTTTTCTTTCTTCTTTCTTTATTTTTCTTTTTTCTTTTTTTCCTGTCCTTTTTCCTTTTTTCTTTCTTTTTCTTTTTCTTTTATCTTTCCTTTTTCCTTTTCTTTTTTTTTTCCTTTCCTTTTTCCTCTTTTTTCTAGGTCCTAGTCATATTCGCATGTTCCCTCACACAAAAACGGGTATCTTTATGCTTTCCTGAACCGATTACATCTCTCTTCGGGGTTCAGCACATCTTTAATTACTACCAGATCAGCAAGTATTTTCAGGAGATTCCCATTAGAAAATCATCAACCATTTCTGTCCTCCTTCTCGGAAGGAAACTTTGAGCAGACGCTCTCGCCCAACAGTAACATTGACACATTAACTTGCCTCAGCCACCTCGCTCAGACTACTTAGTCTGGCTCCACCACGGCTGGGAGCCTTAATCAGATATCATACTAACGAAAGCTATGTCAGTAATGATGTCAGATGAATGGTGGTCACATGGCAACGGGCTCATTTGAAGCAAACAGTGCCACGCTTGTTTTTAGGCTACTTTATGACTGGGCTGAAAAATGACTTTGTTCACAACGAAACACCACTAATGTATGAGCTGTTACCATCGGATTTTAGCACGTCTACTATTTTCTCAACATTCTCTTAATATACCGGGCTGGGCAAACAGCGTAAATATCATTAAACTACACATATTATCAAACTCATCAATCAGCGTGTAAGCCAAGCAGATGAAAGCCTGGCAATCCTTTCTGGCATTTCAAATCCTCAAAGAAATGGTATTATGGAAAACATATAAAGGAGAAAATATTTTAATTTTGCACTCTGATTGGGCTTATACCAGATTTACACATACAGGAGGATGGGGAGACTCCTGCTGGCTCCCAAAAATACGTTTTTCCCTTCCCTGGTGGGAAATGCAGGGGAAGGACAACGATGCTGAGCAGGAGGGAAGCCCTTGCCCTCTGGCTCCTCTCACACCATCACAAAACAGAAGCCCCAGAGTCCTCCAGCATTTTACTTAAATTCCCTTTCCTTCCCTGGCTTCTGGGGTAAAATTGCTCCTTCCTATTTCTCACACGCACATTTAGTGCTCTTGCCCCCCAGGACGAGCCGACAGAAAAAGGTGGCTGTTTCAGTGTGTCGTGTTGGAGACACCATCAGTTTCTCAGGGGTCAGAAACTGCTGTAACAGAGAAAAATCATAAGTAGCCCCGTCCCGAGGCAGGCAGCCACATTTTCCTGTTGCTGTTGCTCAGTCTCACGATCAGCTTAAGATAAGGGGGCTGGTGAAAAGGAAAATCCTTTCCTCCTCTGTCCCAGGAGAAGTCGGACGGGGCAACACGGCTCTGTCACCCTCCGGCCACTGGCCAAGGAGCCAGGGACAGGAGCCCGACTGCCTCTCGCTGACATTATGGGTTTGTGCGGGTTAAATTCATCATGAATCGGCTCGTAGTGGGAGCCCGAAAGCCAGACGGGGTCACAGACCTCTCTGTTTGGTCTGTAGTGCTTCTTTCATTCAAACTCACTGGTCGGGAAGGTGGTTAAAAATTATTGTGTTTATCCAACTGGGGAGCAGGAAAAATGGCAAAGATAGCATAGAAAAGCTAACTGAAAAATCCCAGAATTTAAAACACTAAGTTGTGAGAAAAAGCGTGAAAAAATATTAAAATAAAGCTGTTTCATGGGTGAAGGTGTGGAAATCAAGGATTCCCAAACAGAAAGCAAGAAAAAAAAAACATTCAGATATCTGCTGAGAATTATTCAGTTATTCCTAACTAGCGGTATATGAACTACAAATGCCTGCTATCACATATTCTACCCATCAGAGAGAATCAGCAGAATTTTAACCAATTCCTGACCCTAGAGCCATGCTGGCATAGCCTTAGGATTAACACAAAAGTTAAAAAAAAAAGAATAAAAAATTCTATCTTTTAAACCCTGAAGTTCCAACTGACTCTAATAGATTCTGGACACAAACTGCGTATCATTCATACAGCTGAGCCTGTAGCCCTGCTATTATTTTCCGTTGCCTTCTGGCACCACTTAGCAAGTTCCAGATGAATGAATTCTCTATCCATTGATATAAACTTGGGGGGAGAGAGGGGAAGAATGTAGAACTCTCTGCACTGAGAAATAACACACATGTTTCTCTTACCTTCCTCTGCCACATAAACAGCCCTCAGAAAGATGCACTGATTTCACATGGCTGACCCAAAAACCGTGGGAATTGGGGAAAAAAGATGCAAACTAGCAGAGAGATAACAATGGATATCGCACTTAGAAAAGTTCAGAGAAGGTCTAAGAAGGGATGGGACAAGTGCCACCAGAAACCTGCCCAGAAGGGTGGGGGGCTCACCAGGACATTATTCTGAATCCATATGAGCTCTGAAAGACCGTGATCCTGCTGCAAGAGAAGGAAGATCACCTACAACTCCATTAAGGATGGTTTGGTGTGTAACCTCCCAGGGGCCTACAGGCAACAGAACCTCAGAGCCTTTTTGTTTGAAGCTGAACCATCAGCATTTCCTCCTAATAAAAGACCTTTCTCATCAGTTTTGGATCTTAACTCCAAGGCTTGGTTCTATCCTGCGAAGTTAATGGAAAGAGCTGCTTTTGACAAAGAAAAAAGCACGAACAACCACATATGGAGCCAGGATAACCACATCAGGGCATACCAGGGGTTTAAACCAGCACAGCAGATTGTCTTTGACAGCTGACAGTGGTGGATCTCTCGTAAAGAACATACCATGATGTCTCCCCAGAGCATTTTTCCACCTTTCTTTAAAGAGATTTGTACATTCAGTAGATAGAGGGTGGCAGAGCTTCAGCACACCAGCGCAGATGACAGGGGAAAGGGCTACCACAAAGACACCTGACATCCATTGCTTCAGGCATAATTTTATATATCCTACTTGCACTTGCCTATGCAGCATGGCTAATGAAGGTTAGTGGAATTACACGCTGTCTACCCAGAGGCTTTTGTTCCCTTTTTAATGCGAGAAGCATATAACAGGCTTGAAATTAGGTTTCTGCTTGTACAGTAAATATAGTTCATTGAGTATTACTGATTAACATGAGCATTATTGTATGTACATTTTATGTGCTCACTCCTTGTTCCCCTCGACCAGTACACCACATTAAAATTGTCTTTTAATGGAAGAATACTGTACAGAGACCAAAATAGAAACTGCTAAAACAAACAAGATAATTATCTAAATTTTATAATATCACTCATAAAACGTCTGCCTTTTCCCTTTATGAGCTTGATAGATTAAATTTAGGGCAGATGTTTCATATAATTTACTCAGAAAACAGGAAAATTATTTAAAAAAAACTCATAAAACCTACAAAAACACAAATGAAACTAATCTAAAACATATGCGGTCTCTACAGGTTTAAAGGAAAAGTTAGTTATTCCCGAAGCTAGGGATGGGGAGGCTTAAGAGATAAAACTATCTCCCCCACGCATTTTATAGTGCCAGATATTCTGAACGGCTCTAGACGACCAGAGGCCCCTCTAAATTTAGGGTGCATGAGGTAGCACTGGCCACTTTCCCAAAGAAGTAGGGAAATTTAGAGCAAGGCAAACCCCATTCCTCTTGCACAGAAGCCTGTCTTCATTGAATTAGAGGGGTGTACCTGCTGCAATGGGAATATTGTGGAAGAATATGGGGTGAAAGTATCACACACCATCTATTTGCACACTGTAAAAAGGAGGAAGAGGAGCAGACATAACGCCTTTAAAAATTCAAAGAAAAACCACCTTTCTGCTGTCAAGAGATACCAAAATCAAGTCTTTTTTCTTTTTAACCAAAGGTATTTATGGCTAGATAAAGAGATGTAGAGATGTTTTTCATGGTTATTTTAAAAGATTTTGTTCTGAAGCCTCAAAAGTCTCTGTTCCACAAAACTCTCAGTTTTCAGGATGGTTCTGCTCCAGAGATCCCAGAAAAAAAAATGAAGATAATGCTCTGGCATGTTATAAACTCTCTTAGCCCAGAGCTGCCTGTCCATCCAGACAGTTTATTGAGCTCTGGGGTTTTGGGGCCCAGTTAGGAGAGCAGAATGGCTCGTGGTGCCACCAGCAGAAGGTCTGGCAGTGCCGGCTCACTCCGTCCTTGGTTCCTCCAGGGATGAGCAGCTCTTTGCTGTGCAAGGTGAAGAGCTCCAATTTTTGGAGTGTGACACTCTTGTCATGCAATAGGCCACAGAGGTGTATTTGGTAAATAAATTTTTCCCAGTCTGTCCCTTTCTAGTGTTGGTTCCTGCACTTGATGAGAGCAGGAAAATGACATGAACCCATAAATTCAACCGATAGCTCCTGAGTTACGTCCTTCATTAGCAGTGGTCCGTAAACAGACCAACAAAATCATAGAATCATAAAATTGCCTACGTTGGAAGGGAGTTTTCAGATCATCTAGTCCATCAACCTAACATTGACAAAATCCATTACTAAACCCTATTTCTAAGCACCGTGTCTATTACTAGGATACTATGCCATAATAATAAAAAAATCCCAATGTATTCAATTTGCAAGAATATTAGCAAGTATGAAAACAAGGTATCCATATACCTATTACTCATTGCTTATATGTAAATTGAAAGCACCAAACCAAAGAACCTGTTACACGCACAAACTGTGAGAACAAGGTCTAGACATAAAAGAAATCCAGCTACTGTGTTGATCATAGTCATGGGCTTTGGGGTCACAAGGGAAGGAATAAACTTTCTGAGATGAAGTATGGGCTTAAAAAATACCCAGAAGAGGTAAAAAAATCAGATTCCTGAAGGAAGGGAGGATCAGTGGGCCGGAGTACCACGGTTCTTCTGCCTGACTCCCACCCTGCCTCAAAAGCAGAGCAGCTGGGAAACAAATCCCAAGATTTTACCCCTTCACACATCACCACCGCTGGCAACACACCACAGCCGGGTTTTGCCAGTGCGATAAAGAAGATTTGGCACAGGAAATGCATTCTGCATGCAAGTTACCAAACAAGAGTAGCAAAGGAAGGGATGAAAGCCACCAAGATTTGCTTGGCCATCCCAAGTATCCTCTACAAAGAGCAGCCAGCTGCCAGCAGAACAGCAAACAAGTCTATCTCAGGGTAGCAGAAGTCAACTCAAATGAACTGAAATATGTTGTGTGATTCCCTCTCAGGGAGCAGAGTTCCTCTAAAGGCAAATATTTGCCCTCCAAATATAGAAGCCAATGTTTTCAAACCATAATAAAAGCACATTTGGGGTAACAACAATGTGGGGAGAATATTTATGATAGGCAGTGTTAAAGCAGCGCAGGAGAAACCAGCCTGATCTGAGGTAGGAGAAGCAACAAGTTTGCTTTGATGCAGCATAAAGACATGATCTTGAATAGATACGACCAAGGCTCCAAAAAAAAAAATCTTCAAAAATAGCTTACTTCACATGTCAATTCTTCCACAGGCCATAAATAAACTTCAAAGAGTTATAAACACAGGCAGCAGACACCGAATGAGGACTCCCAGGAAAAGTCCATCACTGCCTTCCTGCTGCCCAGAAAAACGAGGGAAATGCTCGATTCCTACACATTCGCTTCAGAACATGCCGGTAGTCATTAGGTACTGGCGTTAAATAAAGATTTGCAAACATTTTCATTTCGTTATTAGCGGTAAAGAGAATATTTGTGGTGCACAGTCACTAAGCAAACAGAGCAAAAATGCTTTTACGGTGAATATAAAGAGTTTTATGGCGTATCGGGGAGCCAGAGGAAGCTGCAAACGCCGAGCCCCAGCAGCCGTTCTGGGCACAGCAGCAAACTCTCTTTTGGCAAACAAGTGGATGTGGGGCCGTGTAATGGAATAAAGCATTTTTTTTTTTAAATGACTTAACTCATAAACGGATGGGAGGACCTATGTCTCTATTTTTTAATAGAAATTGGGAAAGTGGTCCAAAAAAGTGTTCCTGGATAATGACTTGAATACAACACTGGATTTATTTCAGTGTTATTGACACCCTTTCTCACCCCATTTTCCATGAATATTCAGTTTACTGGTAGGAAAGGCTTAGTGGGAAGTGTCTGTGGCCAGGGCAGGGGGTTGGAACTGGATGATCTTTAAGGTCCTTTCCAACCCAAACCATCCTACGATTCTATGAAATCTTGGAAAAACAACAACTACAGCCTGTGCAAGAATATATGGCATTTCCAGACTGTATATTTATTGTAAGAGATGCATTTTTTATGCCACAAATAAATAACAAAACCACTAGAAAACTACACATTCAGGCAAACTTATTTATCAACATCAAATATAAGTTTGCAGAAAGTTTTCAGCAAATACTTGGAAAATAAATATACTGGAGAGAAGCCATAATGGTTTATGGAAAAATTATCAATTATAAAAAATTTAGATCATATTTGTAAAATTTCTTCCTCTGCTCCTGTTCAACAAATGTACTGGGCTGCTCTGCTGCAACCAGGGCTACTCTCCCAGCAAGGAGACCTTCCCTTGAGGTTGCTGGAGTGGCATTTCATTGCCAACAGAATATTTTTATGCTGACGACTACCATTATGCTTTTTTCATCCTGGGAAACACGCTTGGGGTGGGCAGCGGTGCCACCAGCCCCACCATGGGTGTTGGGATGGAAGGGTAGGGCTGATGCTGGCCCCAGGACAAGGGAGAAGGGTTTTAGACTGAAAGAGGGAAGATTGAGATGAGATCCCAGGGAGAAATTCTCTCCTGTGAGGGTGGTGAGAGCCTGGCCCAGGTTGCCCAGAGAAGCTGTGGCTGCCCCATCCCTGGAGGGGTTCAAGGCCAGGTTGCAGGGGGCTTGGAGCAACGTGGTCTGGTGGGAGGTGTCCCTGCCCAGGGCAGGGAGGTGGTTGGAACTCCACGATCTTTAAGGTACCTTCCAATTCTAACCATTCTGTGATTCTATGATCTGTGTGAGCTGCAGCTTTTATCCACCTGAGGGTCCACCTTATTTCTCAGGACAGAGGGAGGCTAGTTGGTCTGATTCATGGCTGCAGCCACTTCTGCGGCAAACTCACTCTCATTTCTCTCATTTATTTGCACTGATGGTTATTCTACTCAGGATCGTAATTGCAATAAATTATCTCTCTGTGTGAGATGGCTCTTCAGGGATTCCTCAGACACAGTTTTCAGAAGGACTCAAGGTTCATAACTGTCATCACCAAAAACCAGAAGTAGTCCCTACCATCATTTGTGGCTCTGAGTCACGTGTTACAAATGACCAGCATGCTCCCGGGCTAATATCCCAGGGTATCAGCCATGTTTCTGCCAAGCTCTGTGTTATTATCCTTGGCCCATCAGCCTCATGATGCTGAGATCAAAAATTGCAGCATGGAAATGCATCCCAGCCTGGAGAATCATAGAATGATTTGCGTTGGAAGGGGACTTAAAGATCATCAAGTTCCAACCCACCCCACCATGTGCACCTCATACTAGACCAGGTTGCTCAAAACCCCTTTCAGCCTGGTCTTGAAGAATGGCTGCTTTTCCCCGCCAGTTTCTCACCAGACTGAACAGATTGGCTACGGGCATCATTAACAACACTAAAGGAACTGCGGCCTGGCCTTCCTTGACTAAAGCGTTAATTACTGTCTTTCCCTTAATTGCCTGTCTCTCGGTAATCAACAGTATTCCTGTTTACACTTGAAAATGGTACGGAGTGACACTGAGCACGGACTTACAGAGAACCCTCATCCTATACTGAGCCAGCCCCATGTCAGCATCCCGGCCCCGTACTTTTATAATTGTCTTTTACTCTTATTTGACAGAGTGTAACTATCAATAATGCTTGGTTCAGTGCGTGTGTGTATAATAATGTATATGAGGCCGTTATTACGGTGTTCGCTGTGGAAATAACGCAGTCATACAAAAGACACATTGCTCAAAATAAAACCTAAGATAAATAAAGGAAGCTATAAAATGCTGTGCTGGGCCCGCTTCTGGGCCTATTTAAAGTCAATGGCAAAGTTCCCACTGACCTCAAGCAGGAACTAGCTTCTTTTTCTCTTTCTAGTTTTGTTTATAAAAGAAATATAACAACAGACTTGAAGGGTAAGATGAAATACTCGGGGAGAGGGGGAGAAATAAAGGGAAAAAAATCGGTAGAGGATGAGGGAACAGAAAAGAGCTGTATTTTTAACATTTTGCATAGGATGTAACAAGAATTGCTTATAGTTTGTTGGGTTGGGGTTGGGTTTTTTTTTTTCATTTTCCATGTTGTGTTTTATGCTGGAAAACTTCAATATTTTAATGTTCACATTTCTCTCCCAGCTCTTCCCACCCTCTTCTCTGGCGGCACTTCTACTGGCCCCCAAAAAGGCACGTGGGGCTTCTCACAACTGAAAATGTGTTTGCCATTAAATATAATGTGCAAAAAATCCTACAGTGCCTTCATAAAAAATAATGCTCACCTCCCAAACGAGGGGGGAAAATGGTACATAATCGTACGTATAATTCACAACATTTATTTCCCCAGTAATGAGTGTTGTCAGGTTGTTCCTGTGTTGACTACTCCTACCCCAAGGTGCGGGGCTGACATCAACGTTAACTGTGGCCACTTGAGTGGAGTTATCTCCAATTAAGGCAGCCATTACCTCTGCTTCAAGGCATGTGATGTATTTTAAATGATAGAAACAACTCTAGGAAACACCGAGGACTTCCAGGAACTTCTAGGAGTGCTGGAGCATGTCCAGAGGACAGCCACCAAACTGGTGAGGGAACTGGGCATGCTTAGTTTGGAGAAGAGGAGGCTGAGGGGAGACTTCATTGCCCTCTACAACTACCTGAAAGGAGGTCGTAGAGAGGTGGGTGTTGGCCTCTTCTCCCAAGGGAATAGTGACAGGAGCAGAGGAAATGGTCTGAAGTTGGGGCAGGGGAGGTTTAGATTAGATATTAGGAAGAATTACTTTACTGAGAGCGTGGTCAGGCACTGGAACAGCCTGCCCAGGGAGGTGGTGGAGTCACCATCCCTGGAGGGATTTAAGAAATGTATAGATATGGCACTTCAGGGCATGCTCTAGTGCCCGAGATTGTTGGGTTGGGTGTGGTTTTTTGGGATTTTGCTGTTTGGGGTTTTTTTTGTGTTGGGGGGAGGGGGTTGTGTGTGTTTATGGTTGGACTCAATGATCTCAAAGGTCCCTTCCAACCATGAAGATTCTGTGATTCTGTGACTCTCTTTCATGCATGTGTCTCCCCCGGGACCCGAAGTTCTGACCCCAAATCTGTGGGTTTTGTGCAAAGTGAGGGGAATGGCCAGTGCTGGGCGTCCTGTTTACCCTCTAATTAACAGCGAGAGACACCAAAGAGCCTGCTGCACTTAAGGGGCTAAGGAGAGGTGATAACAGTCCTTGCTCCGTTCAGGCTGGCTGCCCCGCTTTACTGGAAACTCAGTGACAGATAAAACATAAATCAACATCCTTATCGTCCCGGCTTCCTTGCCTGCCAAATGGGGGGTGAGTTTATCAGCGACCCCCCGGCCCTGCCAGCAGCCTTTAGGCTTACAGCTGGTCACCGGGGGTGGGACGGGGTGGCAGCTAAATGGCTGCTCTAAAACGCCTTGGTGTAAACAAGCCAGGGGGAGAGGACTTCCTCTGCCCGCCACTCGCCGACCTGCCATCCATCTCACTAAAGCGCCTGGCCCTAAAAAGAAGCAGCCTCACTGGGAAAGAAAACAAAGAAAAGACGCCCAACATGTCCCAGGGCTGGGGGATTGGCGTCCCCCTGCCTCAATGGCGAGGAGCCTCCAGCACTGAGAGCCCCAGCATTTATACAGATAAATATAGGTTTAGGATGGATATTAGGAAAGATTTCTTCACTGAAAGGGTTGTCAAGCCTTGGACAAGCTGCCCAGGGCAGTGGTGGCGTCACCTTCCCTGCAGATATTTAAAAGCCAGGCAGACGTGATGCTGGGAGACATGGGTCAGTGGTGGGTTTTGTCAGTGGTGGGTTGATGGTTGGACTTGATGATCTTAAAGGTCTCTTTCAACCTGGACAATTCTATGATTCTGTATATACATGTATGTACACAGCATTGCTCAAACTCCCTGTGAGCCCCACAGCAGATGCAATGGGTCGCATCTTTCAAGGCTCCAGTGTCACCCAAGGCTCAGGAAAGGTATATTCATAGAACCGGTATGATGTCCTACATTGAGGACATATCCACCCCTGGGCAAGCCAGCAGACTGCTTCACATTTGGTTATAAGAGAGCAGAAATCAAGCTACAACGTGTTATTTAGACAGCAAACTCCCCAGTATTTCTTTGGGGGGCAGAAAGCCCCAAATTCTGGCAACATCTCCATGGAGAAGATGGGCAGAGCACAGGCAAATCATAGAGAGAATGTGTCACACCCATAGTCTTGAACAAGAAAATGCAAAACGTACAGAAAACGGGGTGTTATATACCTCAGAAGACACATTTTATAATGAGATTTTTGCTTAACAAGTCTTCTTTACAAAGAAACATTTTCTAAAAGGGCTTCAAATATGGGGGATATAAAGCAGAAAGCATCTGTTCCCCACCACATGTTTTAGGAAGCCATCCCTAATAAATCACACATGCGCAGAGCTCATCTCTCTGTCCTTCCAGTAGAGAAAGATGTGCCACAGATGGAATTGCCAGAACCAGTGTTGTTCCCGTCACAACCTTTCCTTAGAGCATTGCTAAATTTCACCTCGAGCAAGGATTTTTCCAATAGCAGGTATTCCCTTCCAGCTCTCCCTTTTTTGTGTACTTTTTTGTTTTATGGTGTGCTTCGGCAGGCTCGCCCGCACACCAGCAATGTACTTGCACCCATATTTAACCAACAGTCTCCACAGAAGCTCACGCTGTATGTGCTCGGAGCTCACAGACAGGAGTTAGTCACTGCCCGAGAAGTCTGTCAGAAGAGCGTGTCTCCATTCAGAGCTACAAGGAGCTGAACAAAGTTCTTCTTGAGGGAACAGATAGCGAGAGAGTGGTGTCCAGCAAGGACCGAGGTGAGAGCAGAGCCCTCCCACCCCAGGCAGAGTGGTGATGGATCAACGGGACTGGTCTGCAGAGCCAGGAGGAGCCAAGCACTTGTTGGGGGATGCAGCAAGTATACAGGAATGGAAAGATGGGAGAGGGAAGGAAATCAAGGGCAGAAACCACAGGCAAAGTCAGAGAAAAAAAGACTGGCCAGAGCCAGGGCGCACAGAAGGGTGAACACAAGACATGGGAGAGGGAAAGGGAGAGTCATTAGAGGGATGCCGAGGAGAAGAAGGGTTGAAATTGTTGGCAAATGTTCTTCAGTTCAAATTTTCCAAGCTGCCTCTGCTGTTAGCTGTGAAATGCACTTACAAAAATGCCTAGCTGGCCTCCAACTGCTGAAAATAGCCTAAAAAAGGCAAATTGCCTACTACTGCCACCACCGATTGCTACAGACCCAAAGGCTGGTTTGCTCAAAGTGCAAACTAGGTTTTGAGAATGACTGTCTACACCAATCCACATGACAGGACTAACTCTGAGAGGGGGTTTTTTGGTTTGTTTTTAGTAAACAAAGTGCAAAAAGTGGAATTCCACTTCAGAAGTGCCCTCCCAATGTTAAGAATTCCTAGCATACAGGTGGCCTAGGTGACTTCAATTCCTCTCACTTATTCATGTTTCATGAGAACAGGTCCCTGTTGTTTTTTTCACTGTGCAGCTTGTTCCTACACATGCAAGGTCTAATGTAGGACCCTGTAGTGTTCCAGGTCATAAAATTTGGAAGCATCTGTGGTGCTGCACTGTGGCAAGAGGAGGTGGTTCCTAAGGGAGCCCCTCCAGAGGGCCAGATCTGCTGTCCCCCACAGGCCAGCCAAACACCACTGAAGATGGCCCACTAGGTTGGAAAGCAGACCACAGCTTGGAAACCACTGGATTATGAAAAAACCACAGTCTTTGAATCTATACTGCCAAATATACAAAAAAGACCTTTCCTTGGAGGACTATCAGGACCCTCATCTACAGAATTGCCACAGAAGCTGAGTAGAAATACAGTGAATTATGTGGAGAAGAAATATGCTTTTCCAGAAACCAGCACAAACATAACTCAAAGAGAAGGGTATTTTTTCCCCATCTACAAAGCCTGTGAAGGTCATTCAGATGTTAACATCAGGGCTCTCAAATTTTACGTCATTAAAACCTTCATTAAAAACTCAACCATATATTTATGCACAGAAACCAGTGGCATAGACTGCAGTTCAGCTCCACACATGGAAATACGTCCCTGGATGTGCCCCAGCCGTGACCAGCACCAAGGCAAAATGTACCGTGCAGCAAAGTGTGAGAAATGAGTGCCAAATAATTCAACATCACGAGTCTGGGCTTTCATATGTGAACAAATAACATACAATTACTTAGCCCATTGCAGCTTTTTCACGTAAAAGGTAACGAAAGAAAAGGCTATTTTAGAAAATGGACACATTTCCTGACAAAGCCAGAGTTACACAATTTTGAAAGATAATATTCAACCTTTGGAAAGGCCAAAATTCTTTGGACTGACGCAGAAGTTACAAAGATAGATCTTGCCAAATGGAGAGTAATTTTTGAAGAATTACTCTTTTTCACAATACTAATACAAAAATTCTTGGACATGAAACTGAGAACTCTGGAACAGGAAGGAGAAATGATAGATGCTTTAAAGAACGAGTCTATTTAGAAGCCGTTTGTCTGAATTCTGTAACATATGCTGACAATAATACATTTCCATGCTTGACTATATTTTACTAGTTCATTTCTTCATGCACAGAAAGTAGCTTATTTAGCCCATGGCATTTCAAAATATATCTTTTAAAAGTGGATGGAGCTCGCTTATGTCTACATTTTGTGAAAGAAAGGAAAAGAAAAGGGACACTATGTGGGAGAGAATGCGAACATATTCATGCTCTCAACCTGAAGTTGATAAACATCCACTTGAAGCAGTGGACTTAACAACGGATATTTACCTTTTCTGCAACCTTCCATACCTTTAGTACAAGGAACCCCATAAATTTTTACTTCTGCAGGTGGTAAATATACTTCCTCTGACACAGAGCCCCCTACATAGAGTTTCTGTTTATTGAAATACTGTTCACAAATGATCTTCTTGTTCAGCGCCACAATTTCTTTTTTTTTTTGCTATTGAATGTTAAAGCGTAACACAGTTGTAACATGAAATCAAGTTCTGTGTTATATACTCCACAAACACAAGATTTTCTAAGATGCTTTCGCTCTGGGTCATTGGCTTTAGGACCAACGGTAGTTCTATCAAAAACTTCTGCAGCACGTTTTTGAACTTTGTCACAATTTGCAAATATTAGGGAGACTTTAGTCCTAAATTACTTCTCAAATTAGTAAAGTACATGACTGAAGATGGAGTTTTATTCTCTCCTTCTTCGTACATTTTACATTCCACCTCAGAAAAGCTACGTTTCCAAACTGCTTCTATTTCAGGACACATTGAGGAAAATTCCACCCAAATGAAGAATATCATAACAGCAATGAAAAAAAAAAAAAAAAAAAAAAAGACAGAGGCAGGGAGGAAGGAAACAGCAAGTACTGAGGACGCAACATCTGTAAAATGCACCAACAATTCCAAGCTTGCAATGGGCTGTCACTGCACACGCAAGGAGGAAATTTCATTTAAAACTTACAAAAATGACCTTGCTTTGAACCAAGTGAATGTGATCGCTTCTGAACTGAGCGGAAAGTTAAGAAGTTTGGATTAAATGTTTCAGCAGTGCCAATGTCCCAGAACTTTCTTTGGCTCTATGCTTGCCTTTCCTATGTTTGTCAGCTGAATTTAATGTTCTCTTCTTTTTGTCTTCTGGTCTCTTTGACCTTAATGTGACATTTTAGTTGGGTGATTAATTACTATTAAATGGCACTGCATTTATTAAATGGAGTCCTTGTCTGCGTAAGAGCACAGTTACAATGCAACGATTCAGTTTGATAAGCTTAAATATACACAGTTAGAAGTGGTAATATCTAATTTGTCAAGGACCCTGTGGCCAGCTTTTCTGCCACACAGCTAGACAGGAGATGTGATTGCACAAAAAGCTTAATATTCTGAGCTTAAATGTCCCCAGTAAATTGATCTTCTCCATCACGTAATCTTATTTTGGAGTGTGCAGGAGACAGTAAAGTTCCACACAAGCCAAAGTCGCCTTAATACTAGGCCTGAGGGTTCCTGACCATAAAAATAAAAGCTATGTGACAAGATTTGTATGTCTCTTTCCCGCAGACAACAGCTGACTTGCCCTGCCAGAAGCTTTATTTATGGGTTAATTGAATAAAAAAAAAAAAAAAAAGAATAAACGTCAGTAAAAGGATTAAAGGGTCATTGAGAAATAAAAGATCCATCTCTAGTTTGAACACCTAAGGGAAAAAGAGATAGTGAATATTTAACTGAGTAAGTGAAACACCAGCAGCTGACATTGTAATCACCCAGGTTACTATTCTATCAGTTGTATTCTCCCAACAGTGCTTTATTCTTTATCTAAACTGATTTGGATTTTTTTTTTTTTCCTGGACTATGCTGAATCATC
Source organism: Calidris pygmaea (assembly GCA_003697955.1). Classification (NCBI taxonomy): domain Eukaryota; kingdom Metazoa; phylum Chordata; class Aves; order Charadriiformes; family Scolopacidae; genus Calidris; species Calidris pygmaea. The sequence continues at coordinate 3,078,982 of QJSC01016004.1, forward strand.
AAAACAAAACTTCTCACAAGCAAAAGATGGGTTTTGATTTAAGAACTGCTGGGAAAAATACATTCAGGTCCAAGGTGGATGGGCTGGAGCCCCTCTGCTGTGAGGACAGGCTGAGAGAGTTGGGGAGGTTCAGCCTGGAGAATAGATGGCTCCAGAGAGACCTTCAAGTCCCTTCCAGTCCTTCAAGGAGCTCCAGGAAAGCTGGGGAGGGACTCTGGATCAGGGAGGAGAGTCACAGGATGAGGGGGAAGGGTTTGACACTGAAAGAGGGGAGATTGAGATGAGGTCTGGGGAAGAAATTCTTTGCTGTGAGGGTGGTGAGACCCTGGTCCAGGTTGCCCAGAGACATAGGAGATGCTTCATCCCTGGAAACATTCCAGGCTGGGTTGGAGGGGGCTTGGAGCAACCTGATGTCCCTGTCATGGCAGAAGGTTTGGGCTAGATGGCTTTTAAAAGGTCCCTTCCAACCCAAACCATTCTGTGATCTCATGACCTGCAGAGCCAGTGCCTGTCTTTACAACCCTCTTCCACTCCACATAAACCACCAAGAAATTAAAATTAAAAAATGAGATAGATCGGGTTAATACGAGTAATAAGAAGCCTGCAGCTTTATCTCAAACCTGTAGGTAGTTTTTGACAGTACAAACTGTAGTAGTGCTGGAGAGAGAGGAGGCATCCACCTCATCTGAATCCAGGTGTTTACATGGATCTCCTTGTAGAGATATTGTGGAAAAACAGATAAAGTTTGTGCATGTATCCTTGGACTTACTTTAGGTCTGAGATATATATCTCTGTATAGACCGTAGGTGCAAACCTCCACCAAAGAAACATTTAGGGTGACCCATTCTGCTGAAAAACAGAAGCACAAGCACCACAATGTGTTTGCATGACGAAAGTTTAAGCCAAATTCTGCGCACAAGGAGCCACTTGAACTTGTGTGCTCCACAGATCTGCAGGCACCGTACCATCTGGAGATGCTGAAATAACCCTGCCAAACATCAGTCATGAAGCAAATCTAAATGAACCAAGAAAGGCCATAATCCTGACTACCTCCAAAAGGATTACAGTGGTGTCTTGGCTGCTGATGACAGTCCGATGATAAGATTGTGCAGGAAAAACATTCTTCCAATCCTCATTAAGGATTAAGTCGCCGCACTCCCAGTCCCTCCTGCATAGATCTGTTCACCTCCATCTCCCATTAGGATCAACAGGAAAAAAGGCACCTCCGTATTGCCCAGAATCCCATGGGATTCCTACAGGCGGAGAGATGCATTGGATGTGTGCTTTGGCCGACTCAAAACGTTCATCTTTTGAAAACGCTGGACACTGGAGATACGTCAGGTCCTTCTTCCCGACAATTTTCTAAAAGTTAGATTCAACCACAGAAACTGATTTCAGTCTGGGCATAGGACCTTCTGAAAGAGTACTCGTTCCCTACCTCCTTTGCAGAATATAAATATTTGTATATTGGTGCAATTTGCTATTTTTAGGATTCAAACCAAGGGCACATTCAATAGTTTGTCCCCATGATCTTCAGAAAAAGTTTCTAGAAAACATTGAGCAAGCTTGCAAACACAATTAATAAGTTCATCTCAAAATGAGTGGAAATAGTTTCCAGAATGTTCTGTTTCTAAAGCCACTTTACATTTACTTTATGTGATTATTAAAACTGGTCAATATCAATGCAATACATTCCACATATCTAAATGAATTGTTTTGATGGATCAAAAAAAAAAACTTTACTTCCAGAAATCATTGCAAATGTTCTTAAAAGTTTTAACAGGTCTAAAAATGCATTTTTCAAACCTGCTTTAAACTTTCATTTTGGCAGACCATAAAATGTTATATTATCTCCTCTAGAGCATTTGTGAATTTGCAAACTGCATATGGGACACCGGCAGAGCATTTACCTTTTGTGACAGATGTGGTGGGCTACCACAAACTACAAGAACAGGTTGCTGTTGTTCAAATCACAAGACCATTTACTTTGTAGAAATTAAACTGAAAGAACAATCTAAGACAGGTTTTTTTTCTATAGACAGAGAACAAAACCCTGCAGATTCACATGAACCGCCAATCAGAATAGTAATTTGCAAGTCTTAGTTTAATGTTCTCCCTGTCTAGGTAAGTGATCAGGGAAATAACTGAAAGTCTGTAAAACAGAGGAGTACAATATTATATGACAACACATCGGTAATAGTTTCAAATTACAAGCAAAATTGGACAGGGAAAAAGAAAATAATACTTTAAAGTCTTCTCCCTTTTTCCCCAAACGCACACACAATTTCCTCTAGAAGAAAACGCGAGAGAAATAAACACATTGTTCGCCCTTTCTCGGAGGTATATCAAATGCTGATTAATTCTAAACTTTCCGCATTGTAATGTGACCGTTGGAGCAAAACTTGGACTGCATGAAAGTGGCCGTGTTGAAAGAATTATAGCCAAGGACATAACTGTAATGAAGTATTATCACAGACATACAATATTATCGAAATATCGAACTCTACACATGTCAGCGGTCACCCGGCGTGATTAGAGGCTCGCCTGGGTCTGGGCTGGGGTAACAGCAGGCAGAGGGAGGAAAGGAACTGCCACAGATTGGGGTGCCTTGGCCCCTTCATCTCCATGGTGGACCCTGAGGAAAGAGCAAGGAGCTGGATGTCCCGCAGTCAGACCCACAAGGAGGAGGAGAAGAGGGTTAGTGGTCCCCTGCCCACTACCTCTGTGAAAATCTGCTCCCTCCTGGTAAGTCCCTGTTTTATTTCTCCAGACCTTCACATTTACCTCCGGGAATAGAGGAGAAAACACAATCAGCCCCCTGCACATCACCACTTCCCCATCGCTTGTGCGTCCCTGGACCCCCCAGCCGGGGTCTTTCCCGGCTGCTGCCACCAACCCAAGCAAGGCACGTAGAGGTCCCCAGGCCTGGCCACCCACTCTCCACCCTTTGTCTTCTCCTAGAAGGTTTGCTCACAGATTACTGAATTTCACTGAATTTTTTTTAGAGTTGGAAGGGACCATAGAGATCATCTAGTCCAACTCCCCTTCTTCCACCTTCTCCCAACTTCTTCATCCTTTGCCCCATCATCTTACTAGGAAGAACTTCTTTGGTGTGAGGCTGGTGAGAGCCTGGCCCAGGTTGCCCAGAGAAGCTGTGGCTGCCCTATCCCTGGAGGGGTTCAAGGGCAGGTTGGAGGGGGCTTGGAGCAACCTGCTCTGGTGGCAAGTGTCCCTCCCAGGGCAGGGGGTGGCACTGGATGGGCTTTAAGGTCCCTTCCAAACCAAACCATTCTATTATCTTCATCCTCACCCCATCCACCAGTGGCTTCCCCTTGCAAGAATTTGTTCACCAGCCAAGGTGCACGCAGCAAGTGGGAATAACCCAACCATGGCCAGCATCTCAAGGGAAGGCAGGGGCTGCCGACAGATTTCAGCCCTTTTGAACTGCAGCCTTCTCCAGCCACCCCCTCTGACCGTTATTTATGAGGTGAACCAAGGACAAGACAAGCCTCTGCTGCTGGCGTGGCCGGAAAGAAAAGCATGACGGGCTTTAACCCTGCAGAAACACGGAAAAATTCCCACTTCCCTGTGCTCCTCAACATAAACCCTGCTCCTGGACTCATATTGTCTTTGTCATGGCTTCTGTTCTTGTGGCACGGGGAGCTGGGGCTGGTGGATGCCAGTGACCACGTTTCCCTTGTGTCATGGAACCCAGCACGGCCTCACCTTGCTGCAGCAGATACAGCTGCATTCTACAGCTTTTTCAGAGCCCTCCGCAGGTACGTGGCTGGGAAAGGCTTGCAAACGCTTCCCCCTTGATTAATGGGCACAAAACTGGAGTTGTCATAATTTAGGCCCAGCAAAGAGATGTACTTTGTAGCAGCAATAAGGATGCAAAAGCCCCCCCAAAACCTCCACAATACACAGAAATCGCCTTTAAAGAAACTTGCAGTCATCGTGGCAGACACTAAATGAATTATTTCTCTCATTTCTTGTCTCACCCCGGCTTCCTCCCACTTGGACACACATGTTAGGCATTCGTTTAACCTCCAGCATAGCTCTGCCGGCCCCGGCGCTGTATCTGCGCTCCCCATCACGAGGCTCCACTCCACTACATTTTTGCCATGTAAAAAGAGTGACATCATTTTCTCCTTGAAGTGATGTCTCTGTAGGAACCCTCTGGTGATCCCCATCACATCCCAGGGTCCGTGGGCTCCCCCAGCCCCTTCTGACCCTCCCCTTGTTCCATCCCCAGCAGCTGCCTTCCCTTCCCCATCCATAGCTCCTGCCGACGTCCTGCTCCCGCCCTGTGCTTCCTGGGAAGCGTTTTGTTCCCGCACCCGGCAGAGGAATATGTTATGACAGCAGAGTTTTAAAGGAAAGCCTTTTTGGGTTGTTGTGTCATGCACTTTATCCATCCCATTTTTTCATCTGGTGGTTTTCCTTTCTTGTTCGAGTGCATATTTAATGGCTAAAGCTGTTCCACAGGCAGCCTTGGAAGTCAATCCTTTTTCAGATAACAACTTTTTTTTCAGCTGATCCACCTCCCTATCTACTTACAAATCCATCAGAGCCCACTTTATCTGGCTACAGTCCTGCATCCTATGCGGGAATATTTATAGAACGAGTTTCAATGCCATGATATTCACCAGTCTGAGGCGAATCACAGAACAGTTTTTCTTTTTAATTACCTTCTTTACAATCAGGAAATTCAGTTAAGGCAGAGCTTCACTGACTGGTGAAATGCAGAGGGGGGGGGGAAAAAAACCAACCTCAAGAAACACACAGGGCATTCATTTGGGGAATAGTTAACTTTTTTTCCCCAGGAAAGATTTAATTTTTGATTGTTTAATGGCTTTTTAGATCTAGTAAGCAGCAGTTTCCTGATGGTTTACATGTTCAAATAATATGTAATAAAACTAATTAATTATCCTTACAGAGCCTTCCATCACTTTCTGGAATCTTACACTGTAAAGTGCCATTCTTCTGATTTCACTGGAAGAATCTCACCTGCACTTCACTGCCTCCCCTGTTTAGTGTCCATTTGGTCCTCCTTCTCTTCACTAAAAATTGGGTTAAAAAATCTTCATAAAATTCCTACTCAGTCCCATATCCTGATAATATACACAAATAACATGTGGCATAAGGTCTAGAAAAAGTTTTTAATTAAAACCAAGTGCTAGAATTGTACTGTCTTTAGGTTTCCTCATGCTTCCTGTCTTTTTTTTTTTGTGTGTCCGGTTCACAGCAGAGAAAGTTGTTGAGAGCACAAACTTTGCTTTTAATGGCATCTTGTAAATCCCATGATACATAAATAATTTGTTTCTTTGCTTACTGTAACAGCACTGCTGTGGGTGTGCACATTTGGGATATTAACGGGAGGAACAGGAAATGTTTATACTTTAAAAAGATATCTCTGATTATGGAATTACTGTTGAAGTACAGTGAAACGAATACTATGGGTATTGCCTTTATTTTTTTCTTCTTTTGCTGAATCAGGTCTTTTGCAACATGGTCTTTGGTTTATCAGAAAGCACAAGACGCTCTTCTCAAGACCAGAAAACACAACGGAACCCCTGAAAGTAGGTTGCATAATCTAATGTGCCATATTTGCCTTCTGATAACCCTCACCAACAACATCTAAAAGTAGTCATTTGGCTTTTAATGACAGCCACTGTTCACCTTATCTCTACAAATTTCCTTCTTGAAAGAGCTGGTCCTCTCGCTGTTTAGATACCACGGCTTCTGCATGTGCGGGAGGGGTAGAGGGGGTGGAGTTGGCCTTGGTTCAGTTCTGACATAGCGTCTGCAAAGATTTAAACACATCAAAGTGTCAGCCAGGTCAAATGAGCCAGAATCTATTTTGGAGTAATTGGAAGTTTGACTTCCATTTGCCCAAGAACTCCATTTATTTATTTTAGCTTCACTAAAATTCCCTCAGCATTATAAAATTAATTGCAGTCCTGTTATCTTTCCCTGATTGCACCCCCTCAACACCAACAATCTCTGAAATGTTTCTTACAAAAATGTCAATCCTAAATACCTGGGGTTTTGTGGGGTTTTTTGGTTGGTGTTTTTTTTTTTTGTTTGGTTGGGTTTTTTTGTGTTTTGTTTTGTTGTTTTGTTTTTTGGTTTTTTTTGTTTTTTTTTTTTTCCAATGAAACAGTGGGACCATCTTATATGGAACTACCTGCTCTTCCATATTCAAATGGACACGTGCCTATTTCTTCCTCAATATTGAGTAGTAGAAGGAAAGCTGGGAGGAAAACCTCTCACAGAAGCCTTTGAACAGACTAAAAAACAAATCACATCTACTGTGTAGTAATTTAAGAAAGCCTTCCATTGTAGTTTTTTGATCCTACCATATGTTCTCAGTCCCATGACATCACCCAAAGACCTTTCCTTCATTAAAAACATCTCAAACTTGAGATGATATTTACCTCTGCCCAGATTTGGAGACCATGAGGCTGATCCAGATTCTTTACCCATTCTTTTCTACCAGGAAAAAGATTTAAAGCCCAAAGAGCCGCTTTAGTGGCATCTCAGCATTTACACCATCCTGCTCAGACACTGCTCTTCTTGCCTTATTCACCCACCACGTCCTATGCTGTATCAGCACCTCTTTTAAGAACACATTTGCCCAACAGGATATTTCTGTAAAATCTTTCAGAAGCCAGCGCTACAATCTCTTGATTTCTACAACAGCTTCCTTAACCTCACAGATAAAGAGCTAGTAACTTTTTTAACACTTAACAATTATCATTTTCAGGAGGAGCTACTTTTATATTTGTTTTGAAAATAGTTATTTATATCTCAATACCAAGTTTATGCTTTGCCTCCCTCATACTCATACAAAAAAATACAACCTTCCCGTCTTCTTCAACCCTTTCAGCTAAAGAAGTGTTAGAAACACCACCCCAATGGTTCAAACTCTAGGGTTTTTTGTAGAAATTCACATACAAAAGCAGAAAACATGAGATACTGCCCTCAAAATCCACTAACTGACAAATAAGCCCGCCCTCCCCCCCCACAAAAAAAATAAAAAAAGCAAAAATAAAAACAAACAATATAAAGTCATAACATTTGCATCTGCACCAAAAGTCTTTTCGTATTCCAGAAAGTTGAAAATTATGCTTTCGCACTGATACACCAGCCTCAATCCTGGTCCCATTAGAGTCACAGGTCTCTAACAAGCCCATTAATGTGTCATCAGGGCATGAGCAAATATGTCCAGAAGTAAACATTCACTCAAAAAAAAAAAAATTACCTTCTTCTCCAACATGCTCTTCAAGGCCAAGAGTGTATCCATAATAAGATTTTTGTATCAATGGAAGCCCAAATTTTAATTTTTCTAATGGAAAATGATGAAAAAGCATGGGATGGTATAACTCCTCTAGTCTGGGTCCTTTTTTTGCCCTTTCAAAGGCTCTTCAGGAAAAAAAACAAACCCTTTCTACTCATACAGTAGACACTGTCCCTCTTTAATATTATTCACGTTATTAGAAGCAGACCTAATCTCTCCCACAAGCTGTGCTAAGAATCTCTTTTGGGAAGCAATGACATCTTTGCATTATTAATAGCAGGTTCAATCTGTCTTTCTGTCATAACAGCTTTTGCCAGTGTGAGATTAGGTACAACAAACAGTCTTACGAGTCTCAGCATGTCTTTATTGAGCAGGGTATTGTAACACAGGGCCCTCCTGTGCCCAAGAAAAGTAGCTGAACAGAAACCATGCCTGCCTGGCATCATCAATCACCAGCACACTATTCTCAACTACACTTAACCACATTTTTTAAAGGAATTCTTTTTGAATCTCAAAGAGAAAGACTGAATAACGAGAGGGCAAACACCTTCATGATTCTTGCTCCTTTTATTCTTTGCTATTTCTTCTAATATCTTCAAGTATCTCTTTCCCTGCCTCTTGCCAAAGAGTCTCTATTTCTCTATATTTCTGCAGAATATTTTTCAATCTTTCTCCATCTTTCATTTTTCCTTTGAGAGTACCTCTTTGCTGCCCCTACTCCCACCTATTTTTAATTTCCCATCCATGCTACAAGAGTGCCTATAACACTACTGAATAGATGGTAGGACTTCTTTAATAGATTTCTAACACCGCAAGGGGCAGGACTGGGAGATTGACATTTTGACCTCTCGTTTACTGCCAGATGAGCTATTGGGTGTTCTGAATACATCGGTTCTCCTTTTCCTGTCAGAGCAGACCATTCTTTTGCAGGTATTATCTCATCAGTCTTTCAGACAAGGGAGCACACTGAGCTGCTCCAGTTTATGAGTGATCATTTGTTTTCCACTTTTGTTCATCTTCTTCATTAAATGAGTCTAAGTGATACAAAAGAGCCGAAACGAAGAGTTTGAGGGTGAAGGCAGTGCAAAAGAGAGAACAGAAAGAAGAAAAAAAAAAAAATCTTTGCACTCAACTCCCTTCATTTGATGATCTGAAAGTCTTTTTGGGAAAGAGGCAACAGTTTTTCCTTCTTTCACTTTCAGTCCTCCTTTGCACTGCCGGATTCTTCCACGCGAGGCTCAGTTTAAAAGTGGACTCGTGTAGTCACATAATACCAACTAAAATATACAAAAGGGTATTCTGTGTTTTCATTAGAAATGTGAAAGAAAAATGATCTTTTCAAAATTTTAAAACATGCTGTTGAGAAGTTTAACAATTTTATATTTTATTTTGTTTTCAGCTGGTAGCAACCAAAAGGGGGCTTCACTTTAACAGTGAAAATCCTCCTTTTTCCACAAAGGGTGGATTAAATTGTAGATGCAAAACAAAATGGAAATTCTGGTAGAAAAAGTTGATTGAAAAGCATTTTTGCAGAGTGTTTTTTACCACCTGAAATGCTGACTTGAATCTACAAAACATTTCTGGTATTATCCACAATAAGGAGAACTTGTGAGAAGGCTTAGGACAAAGTCTGGAAGAAGCTGAGAAATAAAAGTAGCAGACAAATAAAAACTGAGAACAGAATAGAACAAAACTTGTTGGAACTGTCTTTTTCTACTCTAAGCCTTATTGCTTCTACGACTCACAGTTTACATAATCTTAGATGTACATTATGTAATTTTATTTTCTTGCCTTTAAGTAGAATTTTATTAATAAGAAATATTAATATGCATTGCTCCAGCAAATCTCAACTATCCACTTCCATTCACCTATTTTATTTTTTTTCTATTTGCAGCTGATATGTCAACCTCATCTTTGTAAGACTAAGATTTTCGGTTTTAAAAAGCTGAAACTAAGAGGAAATACCCCAAGACATGGTGTCTTTTTTCATATTTTCACATTAGCTTGACAACCAAGGTGACTGAAGAAGTTTTTTGCTTTAGCTCAGGAGCATCGATAAGCAAAATCACATGTATCTCACAAGAAAATACATGGAAACATTGAAAGGACGTTTAAGAGATCAGGGGGAGATTATATTATAAAATAATATTTATATACTTTTCACATACCCCAACATAGTCAGAAAATTGTTATGACCAGGTTTCATAGTGAGCCTTTTTTTGGGAGGAATGAATTATTGCGGATCTCAGAGCTATGTGGCTGCTGAAAGACTACCAACCCACCATGGTCTCTCCCTCCAGATGAGTGCTATCAAAAACATGGTAAGACCTTAATATTGAGCTGTAAAACTCGAGGGAGAATATATTCACATGAAGTGATTATCTCTTATGTTTCTGGACATTCTAAAGATACATTACATTCTCCTAATAATACTTGCCTTCTTTTTGATATGATGTTTTGGAAGAACAGCTTGCACTTATAATCAGTACAATTTATCACCTATCCCCAAAGTACCCTGCCGTTGAAATGCCTGACATATATATTAGGTGTTGTGGATTTAGCAAAAATTGAATTATAAATTGCCTTGCCAGCTTTTGCCTCTGGAAATAATGAAAAAGTGAGCTAAAGAAAAGTTCTCCTGAAGGATTTATTTTTAGTGGCTATAGAGAAAGAAACAACAAACATGGATTGACCAGATTTTATCATTTTAAGCACTGAATAACTTGGTCTCAAGAAAAGTTTTCATTCTTTTGATTATTTTTTTTCCCCTAAGAAAAAAAGACTGCTCTGAGAGTGCTTGAATGTCCCTGAAAATAACTCAATAGAGAAAGGGGAAAAGAAAAGGAAAAAAAAAAGAAAACACTAACAAAACATTAATTTGTACTCAGTAAGCCCATATGAGAATTTCAAGGTCTCGTGCCCAAAAAGAAGTAGAGTTAAATGTCATCCAAAATACTTTCTTTTTTCTTCTCTGGTAAGTGCTCTCTCTCAGTGAAGGAAATTATTTGCAATGGCCTTTTGGAGTTTAACATTATCCAACTCCTCAAAATAATAGGGCCTTTAATAAGTTATCTAAATTGGCAGAGCTACGCAGAATGCATTTCTAACAAGTATTTCAGCATCAAATGTGCACAGTTAAACTAAATGTTGATTATAAAGCTAATTAGAAACGCAGTAAGCTTCAGAAAAATTTCTTCATGAACTCTTATTTTGTCTCTTAAAAAGTTCCTCCACACAGGCAAAAAAAAAAAAAAGCAACTTGTGTCCATATACAGTTACTTAAAGCAAAGAATTCTGTATGAATATAAATATACACAAATATATATCCTGCAGTCTTTGAGTGAATCTGAGAATAAGCTTTCCCTTTACAAGTGAAGTTGAAACTTTGGCTCAATTTGTGTCATTTTTAAAGACCATATTAGATGTTTTTGCTTTAAATAACTGATGTTGGAGCATGAGTGCAAATTACCTATTTCTTTGTCTTTGTAGGTTAAATAACACCCAGCATTTTGAGTGTGCATGTTTTTAAATAAGCAATACAAAAATACAAAATCTTATCGGAGGGCAGTGTGTGTACAAAGAATTTAAAAGCAGGTACTTATCTGACCTCCTTACATTAAATATCCTGTTACTAAATAATGATAAACTTCTGATGTCTTTTTGGTATTCCTGTGCAAAAACTGTATGAATTGTCTTTTTGTAATTAAAGCATTCTACAATGACTGCCAGATTCCAGTCACATGAAATTAACCCACAGGTTTGACTGGACAGGTTAATAAAATATAACTGTCTGCACCATGCAGAGAGGAGCACAGACAAATGGAGTTTATTTGTCCCTAGGTCTGGTTGAGAAATATGAATATTATTAATATTCACTCAGTTCAGTGACAAAGTGACTGCCACTCGTTAGGGAGCGATGTAAAGAAACTACCAACACAAAAAACGAGTAAAGTTGTCACTTCTGAGACGGCGAATCCTCAACAGCCACTATGAGGAGGGTCCTTAACCATCAAGTAAGAAGGCAAGAACGTCCAACATCTCAAGTTAATAAGTCTGATAGAGTGGAAAACAAACGCACAAATGGAAAAACCAAAAGAAACTATTTATCATGAAAGTAAAATCTTCACGGATAGCAGGGAGTGAGTTTACAGGAAACCCATAAAAACGCCTGCAGAAGTGAAAGGCACAAGTCTTCTTCCTTTTCAAAATTATAAGTAGCGCCAGGATATAGGGGGGCGGGAAGAAAAAAAAAAAGGAAAGAAAGCTGAAGGAAAGAACACACAATAGGAGAAAGGACAAGTTTTCCTAGTAGCTGTATTCACATTTTGTTACATTCTTGTTAGACGGTAAGCTTTTAATGCCTTGCCATTTATTTTTTCTCTTTTGCATGGCCGTGTACCTGATTCATTGGTCACTGTGGGTGACTGATCTTGAGGAAAAAAAAAAAAAAAAGAATTAAAAACTCTATACAAGAGATCATAACTGACTTGCATTATAGAAAATACATGTAAGGCTTTACAAGTGGGGGAACATGCTGAAGAAATGTGTTGTCATCATACAGCCACAAAACATCCTGCGGATTAATCCTATGGTGGCCCGGCATGACACCTGTAGTATTTGTGGGCACGAGGTCAAAATATTAGCTGGAACTAATGATGGGCCCGTTATGACCCTCCTTAGTGCTCATTACTTGGGGGACCTTTTGAAGGTGCTCTGTATCATTCTCTGGCTGACAGGCTCTGCAGAGAAGGTTAGCAACTCCCTCTGAAGTCCCAGTTCCCTCTTGCAGCTAACAACCTACTTGGGGTCATGGAAGGCACACATGGATCCTTCACCTAAACGACAAGAAATAGCGTAGGAAATAATTAACATCTGCATGTGGTACAAAGATTTGGGAAGGAAAGTAAATTTACTGTTGTGTTTTTTTTTTTCCAGGTTAATTTTTTTTTCCCCCCTGCATTGAGCATAATCAGCACAACAATGAATCAACGCCCTGGGATCAGCAGAGACATGAGTGTGCGTGATGTGTTCAGCGGCCGAATTCCACACAGATGGTTGTGGCCAAGCCAAGGGGTTAAAATAATATTCCTATAATCCCAGTTTCTGCTGCGGATGAACACTGGAGTTCTCCACTACTGGCCCCCAACAGAGCTCCTTTTACCTTTGAATGGTCTTGCACCCTCTCCTTTTAAGCTTCTGTTGCAACATCACTGCAATTCATTATTTTTTCAGCTTTAATCACTGTACATTTGATCCACAATAAACTTGGCAGATGAAAGCTACTATTTACTACAAGTATGTAGTATCCCTCCTCAGTTTAAAGATTGCATGGATAACCTGGAAGAACATTTGTGTGTTTCCCACTTAATTTCTTGTGCATCTTATTGCAAGAAAAATAATAAATATCTCTTGAAATCTGCTGAAAACTTCTCTTCCTGCTCCTGCAGTGACCCTAATGTCAATAAACCCCAACATATTCAGGCCTGTGGGGCTGCTAGATCAGTCTTTTCTTACTCCCCCAATTTGAATCTGACCTTGCCTTTCCCCAGCATATATACCGATTCCTATCAAATCTAAAAACTGATTTTAAAGCTGTCATATTTATTTTCCCTGAGGCCTTGTTTTGCACTCTCATTTCACCCAACTTTCTGAGTTATTATTTGGTGCAGTTGCATGTATATTTATTCCAGTAACTTCTTTAAAACATTTCCCAAATACAGAGATAAAATTAGATTTACTTGCATTATGTGCTCTCTCTTTATAGGCAAAACACACTTCAGTGTAATTTATGCTCTTTTTTTTTCCCCTCAAAAAAATATCTATTACCATATGCATATTTTTCCCTGGCTAACACCTACAAGCAGAAAGCAGGAGATGGAAACGTGCTGAATAGGACATGATGTGGCTGTGATCAGTAGGGCCAGGGAAACCTGAGGGCTGGCCAGCAGAAAATTCATCCCAAACCTTGGAGCTGAAGCTGAACATACGTAGCTATTTCCTGACGTGTAGATTTACAGATTTCTCAAAAATGTGCATTGAAATCCCCAAACCAATAATCTTGGTACATGAGCTTGAGCGTAACAAATGAGTTTTGAAAATATCAATTTTATGAAAGCATTAATAAAAAAAAGAAAAAACACCAAACCAAAAACCTTTGAAATTTTGAAGCTGGTATCTGCCCAGTGTTAGTACAATGAACAAGGAAGACACTAATGTGATTCATGAAGTATTTGGTAATGCTAAGTGTAAAAAAAGTCAATAAAATTTAGCAAAGTTCAAAACATTGGAGTCTAGGTACATCTATTGTTCAAGGAAAAGTAAGAAACAAAAGTAAAGAAGGAAAGAAAAATTGACAGAAAAGATTAAATTTGTTCCTTCCTGAAGCAATTCACCATTAAAAGCTCCGAGTCCTATTCTAGAGAAAAAAGTATTTCTTCAATCCTCATCAGTAGCAAAGAAAAGCATAAAAAAAAGTATCTTTTTCCTGAAAGGCAAGAGGGAATTCCCCCAAAATAACACTGCTCTGGTTTGAGGATTCTGAGCGCTGAAGCCAAGGTCCTGAAGCAGCTCCTGCCTCCTTCACACCTGACTGCATTGGGGTATGCAAAAAGTATAAATATTATTTTATATTATAATCTCCTCTGATCTTTTAAACATCCTTTCAACGTTTCCACGTATTTTCCCCAAGAGATTGATGTGACATGTCTGAAGCCACGAACGTATCTACGGGCAGCCAGGAATCAAACCCAAGTCATCTATGTTCAAGCACAGGTCAATCCAATAGCTGGGAACAAAAAGGTCAATATAAAGGAGTAAGTTGAAGTCTCAAAGCGCTGAGGAAAATATGAGTTTTAATGGCCAAAGCCTCAACGATATTTTGCAAAAGCCTGAGTAATTTACCAGTGTGTATGGTTACTCCAATGGAACTCACCACAAATCTACAACAAATCAAGGTACCTTTACGTTCATTTTTCTCACTCTATTGCCCAGAGCCCCAGAACCCTACTCGTTTACCCTATTTTAATTACAGTAGAGTAGGGTGGTGGGAAAACATTTCAGTTGGATCTTCTCACGTTCAAAATAATTTAAAAGCTGATTTATTCCCCACTCAAGCCAAGCGGCCTCCAATAAAGGAAATAATCTGTTTCGAGCCCGAGATGACATTTGGCAAGTTTCAGAGCAAATATTCATGACAAAGTCCTAAGCCTTTGAAAACGGGGTTTTCCACTGGAAACGTTGACAGGTCCTTAAGCACAGTGGTGTGAACAGCAGCGCTGTAATAAGCGGTAATTTAAAGGCTGTGCACTAGTTAACTATTAGTGCTAGTAAACAAGTGACCCTGATGGGATTTCAAATTAGAGCTTTGAGCAAACCATTTGGTATTTAACCCTCTTGCTTTTCCACCTTGTTGCAACAGAAACCTTGTGTATCATAGTACAATATTATTTTAGCTCACTCACTCGACAGGGACAGAAGCCAGATAAAAGCAGATAAAACATTTATGATAATAAGAAATCCCACATCCCAACAAATGCAGCCACCTAACATTTTTTTTTCTAGTGGTAATTACATCTACAGATTTGCACCGGCCTGTGTTGGCCATGGCATTTGGAAATGAGCAAAACATGTGCTAACTATACATTGCATTCTTCCAACCAGCAGAATGAATGCACAAAGACCAACCTAAAAATAATCCTCTCCTCCTGAGCCTCAGCCATTTTGCACAGACCCAAGTATGATGGTGGATTATATTTTCTTTGTAAATCAACCACTAAGCAAATTTTCAGGGAAAACAACCAGTACAGAACCCCAGGAAAAAACCAAAAACCCACAGCATAAATCTGGCTACTCTTTCTGAGCTTCATATAGGAAAATTCCTAGGACTGAGTCCTACATACCAGCAAAAAAAGGGTCTCCAGGAACCCTGGTCCATGTGGGAGTTTGGCTGGACACTCCAAAGCTGGACATAGTTTTTCAGGTGGGATCTCATGAGAACAGAGTAAAGAGGTAGAATCACCTCCCTTGACCCGCTAGATGTCCATAGTTCAAGTGGACCACTGTGGGTGTGAAGCAGGAGTACCGTGATCCCCATTAAAAATTAAACTCTTTCACCAAAATTACAGAAGACCATCAAATAAGATACACAGGATGAGTTAATAACAAGGTGAATATGCGCTGTAATGCGAAGGTGTCACAAAATGCACCAGAGTCTCACCATCTTCCTGCTCTGCCCGCCCCAGGGTAGGGCAGAAGTAGTGACACTGCCTGGCAAAAAGTTGCTGCTTCCTTCTCACCTGAAACTAAGAAACCCCAATCTGCTCTCCAGAGGACGCCGGTGACATGTTTAGAGGATGGAAGCACATTTGATTTATAGGCTTTAAACTAAGAACTCCTGCAGGTACAGAGAGAAACCACAGCCCCTTCTCCTCCTCATAATCTACTGAAGGAGCTTTTCAGAGGTGACTCCCTTGTGATTTTGAGTGAAAACCAGCAAGTGACAGAACATCCAGCTCCCTCGGTGCCATCTTCAGCCTCTGGCAAATGGATTTTCACAGCATCCCTGTCTTTCCCTTTCTATCTTAAGATATTAACATATCTTAAATGTTATTCAGTTGTCTTTAAACTGCAAGACGGCACGGAATCCTTGGTTTGTCTTACATTTCCATGCAACTTACAGATAACAGTTTTTCTGCACATTGTGCAAATGTTATTCACATATTATGTATTATCGAAATGAAAAATCAATGCCTATAAAATTTAAAGACATAAAATACACATCATTATCTGAAGGATGACTGTGAGAAAAAACAGTAAAGTAGCAATGAAAAACTCTTTACAACAAAATATTTCCATTCCATGCTGCTAATATTAGTCAGGCAGTCAAGCCCCTTTATTATTTGATAGAAAACTCTTACAATATATGTTGGTCTCTATAACCAGTTTCACAACAGTGGTAATAAAAGAGATAATTATTCTTCCAAGTAAAACACAATGAAAATAAGCCTAGTTAGCGGTTATGCAAGCCATTTTCAGCTCACAAGCAGATTTGTTATGACTAGAGAAGGAAAAAAAATTTAAAAAAAAAAAATCAATGAAGCGAATAATCTCTAAAGAAGCAGTAATCTTATCTTCCTCCGACTAGTTAAAAGGATGAAAAAATAAGGAATAACAAAGGAAAATAATTCCTTTGCATGGTCAAAGTGTGTTTGCATTTACCAAGCAGGCATTAATATGTCTTTATGACCAAAAATAAAAAAGCATTACCATGACCCTCCCAAATTTCATACAACAGACAGGACAAGTCTGTGACAGGTCCCTTAGTTGTTACCCAACAATCATTTGTGCATTAGATTCTTGTTGCACTTTATACGGTATTTTTATTCTCCAGTTGATTTGACCTTACTATGCTATTTACAGTCCTTTATTCTGTTTCCTAGGTTTATTATTAAAGAGGAGTAGTGACATCTAAACAAAAAGGGTTCTCACAAACCTTCTTCAAGGTGATATGCTTGCAAATGTTGTTATAAATTTGGCATTTTTAATTGACTTTATTTAATTCTTTGCAATTGGGAATGCTTCAGCTAGAACACAGGACATATTCTGGTGCTCCCAAGGCCACAGTATGTTGTAAAGTGGAAGAATTCACCCTCCCACACTTCCTTGCAACACCAATTACTTCTGCAAGAATATTAAAACACCTCCCCCGGTTCTCTTTCAACCTCCCTTTCAGCTAAAAAAAACTTCGAAAACTTCTTACCCTATCACTTTCCCTCAAAATAATTTTTCCACTCACCATGCAACAATGAAATGGCAGAAAAGTGGCACAACAAACAAAAAAATCAAGTATGTTTCCATTTCAGTTCATCAAAACCTTATCAATGCTTATAAGTATCTAAAGGGTGGGTTGAAGGAGGATGGAGC